>OU342741.1:272835963-273123039 GCA_910589775.1 Avena eriantha
TGGCGGCCCGGTGGTGGTGGTGTAAAAATCGAGCTAGGGTTTTTGGGGAGGCGTGCTAGGGTATTTATATGCGGCCTTGCTTGGCGCGGGGGTCGCGGAACCAAACTCCGATTCGGCCGGAGTTCGTTCTAGAGGCGGAGGCGCACGAGTTCGTTCCGAACTCGTCACAACAATGAGGACGATGGGGTGGGGCCGGGCCGTCAGTGGCTGTGGGGCTACGGCTGGCTTCTGGCAGCGGCTAGTGGGCCGGCCAACGCGCTTCGCGACGCCCACCCGGCCAGGCGGGCGGTAGGTAGCTCTCGGGCTGGCACGGCTGGCCCGGTTAGGCTAGGTTTCTCTTTTTTTATACTTTTTGTTTATTTCTGTTTCACCAAAAGTTGCATAACTTTTGCAAACGGACTCCGAATTACGTGAGTCCGGTCTCTAAAAATTTCTAAAAGGAGAAGTTTAGTATGGGGTTATAGCACAACACTTTTGCAAGGGTTTAGTAGGTTAGATTTCGTTTTTACCCTTTTAGTCTTTATATGATTATGGAGTTTAGGAAAATTATCTAATGCAGTTTTTTAATATGTGATGCCATGATGCAAGGATATGATGCATGCTTCTAGTAACATCTGCAATTGTAAAATTTGGGATGTTACACTGGTGGATCCATATGTGGTATGTGAAAAGAACACACATGCAATGACTCCAGTTGTTGTTAGTAAAAAGAACACACATGCAATACCACTGGTGGATCCATGTGTGTTCTCTGAAGAGAACACACATTCCAATCACACTAGTGGATCCATATGTGGTATGTGAAAATAACACACATGAAATGACTCCAGTTGTTGTTAGTAAAAATAACACACATGCAATGACACTGGTGGATCCATATGTGGTATGTGAAAAGAACACACAAGAAATGACTCTGGTTGTTGTTAGTAAAAAGAACACACATGCAATGACACTCGTGGATCCATGTCTCATCTCTGAAGGGAACACACATTTCAATGACTCTTGCTCTTGTTAGTAAAAAGAACACACATGCAATGACACTGGTGGATCCATGTGTGGTCTCTCAAGAGAACACACATGCAATGACTCTGGTTATTGTTAGTAAAAAGAGCACACATGCAATGACACTGGTGGATCCATAGGTGGATTGTAAAAAGAACACACATGCAATGACACTGGTGGATCCATATCTGGTATGTGAAAAGAACAATCATGAAATGACTCTAGTTGTTAGTAAAAAGAACACACATGCAATGACACTGGTGGATCCATGTGTGGTCTCTTAAGAGAACACACATCTCAATGACTCTGGTTGTTGTTAGTAAAAACAACACATATGTAATGACACCGGTGGATCCATGTGTGGTCTCTGAAGAGAACACACATGCAATGACTCTGGTTGTTGTTAGTAAAAAGAGCACACATGCAATGACACTGGTGGATACATAGGTGGATTGTGAAAAGAACACACATGCAATGACACTGGTGGATCCATACGTGGCATGTGAAAAGAACAAACATGCAATGACTCTAGTTGTTGTTAGTAAAAAGAACACACATGCAATGACATTGGTGGATCCATAAGTGGATTGTGAAAAGAACACACATGGAATGACATTGGTGGATCCATATATGGTATGTGCAAAGAACACACATTCAATGACTCTGGTTGTTGTTAGTAACAAGAACACACATTCAATAACACTGAACCATGTGTGGTCTCTGAAGAGAACAAACATTTCAATGACACTGGTTGCTAGTAAAAAGGACACACATGCAATGACACTGGTGGATCCATGTGTGGTCTCTGAAGAGAACACACATGCAATGACTCTGGTTGTTGTTAGTAAAAAGAGCACACATGCAATGACACTGGTGGATCAATAGGGGATTGTGAAAAGAACACACATGCGATGACAATGGTGGATCGATATGTGTTATGTGAAAAGAACACACATGCAATGACTCTAGTTGTTGTTATTAAAGAGAACACACATGCATTTACACTGGTGGATCCATAGGTGGATTGTGAAAATAGCACACATGCAATGACACTGGTGGATCCATATGTGGTATGTGAAAAGAACACACATGCAATGACTGCAGTTGTTGTTAGTAAAAAGAACACACATGCAATGCCACTGGTGGATCCGTGTGTGGTCTCTCAAGAGAACACAAATTTCAATGACACTAGTGGATCCATATGTGGTATGTGAAAAGAACACACATGAAATGACTCCAGTTGTTGTTATTAAAAATAACACACATGCAGTGACATTGGTGGATCCATATGTGGTATGTGAAAGAACACACATGAAATGACTCTGGTTGTTGTTAGTGAAAAGAACACACATGCAATGACACTGCTGGATCCATCTGTGATCTCTGAAGAGAACACACATTTCAATGACTCTGGTTGTTTTTAGTAAAAATAACACCCATGCAATGACACTGGTGGATCCATGTGTGGTATTTGAAGAGAATACACATGTAATGACTCTAGTTATTGTTAGTAAAAATAGCACACATGCAATGACACTGGTGGATCCATAGGTGGATTATAAAAAGAACACACATGCAATGGCACTGGTGGATCCATATGTGGTATGTGAAAAGAACACACATGCAATGACACTGGTGGATCCATATGTGGTATGTGAAGGAACACACATGCAATGACTCTGGTTGTTATTAGTAAAAAGAACACACATGCAATGACACTGGTGGATCCATGTGTGGTCTCTGAAGAGAACACACATTTCAATGACACTGGTGGATCCATAGGCGGATTGTGAAAAGAGATTTTCCCTCTCTCTCGGTCACAAATCTCACAAAAGCCCAAACGTGTGGAGATCCCAAACATGTGCTCACTCTGGATGCTATGCCCTGATTGGCTGACATAGATGTCACGCGGATCGTCTCCACCAACCGTTGATCCTATGTCATCCAACGGGCAGGATAACCCATCCCTTCTCCACTTTTTATGCATGGTCAATCTATGCCACCACTCTATCCGTGCCACCGATACTTTTCCTCCATAAACAAGTGAAAATCCATCTATCTAACTAAAATAAATAAAATAATTGATCATATTTCGAAAAAAGCCATCGTCTTCGTCTTCCGGTTCGTCCTCGTCTTCCGGTTCGTCCTCGTCTTCGTCAACGCCATGGTCCCTGCCATCGCCGCCGTCGGTGTCCTCCTCTGATGACTCGACACCGCCCTCTTCCTCGAATAAGCGCTCTATATCCTTGTCGGAGCCCTCCTACTCCTCCTCTTCATAGTCCCATGGGTGCACGTCACTCTCCTCCGCTTCTTCCTCCAACTGATCGATGAATGCCTCCTCGTTGGCCGAGTCGTACTCGTCCAAATAGCTATCTCCTCTCTTCTTCCTAGTATTCTTCTCGTTCCTCTTCTTGTCCATACTCGTCGGTGCAACACGCGTCCCCGTCTTGGCTGCTGCTTTGCGCTCGTCCGACGCTGTAGGTACCCCACGCTCCTCCTGCACCGCCGATACAAGCTTCGACGTCGCGGTGTCCAAGAGTGCCGATGTCGATGGATCCTGGCGCGATCGTACATGACGTGCTGCCTCAGCAGGCGAATCGCGAGCGCGAACGATGCAGCGAAGAGCCGGGGATGCAGGACGGTCAGTGGACGGCTTGGACCTACCATTGCCATGGAGAGGGGCCATCGTGCTCGAGGTAGTTGCTCTAAAATGGTCGATGGCAGGTACACAGAGTGGGTTGCCGATCTGATCAAGGACGAGCAGCGGTTTCGTGCGTTGTGACCACACATGCATTTGAAGTAATATGTTGCGTACTGAACATAATTTGATCACAACAAAAGTGGCACAGCGTATTCTAGACTCGTAAATATCCCGTGCGTGCCTGTCAGGTGGAGTTCGACGTACTGACGTGATCGTGCAGCAGTTGCGTGTGTCATTGCCCCATCAACACGTGACAGACGCACGCGGGATGTGCGCGCTGATTCTCGTGATGACCACCCGGCTCGCACTCCCCTTATTATATACTGGATTTTGGGCAGCGCCGAAGACCATTGAAGTGTCCATCGCAATAAAGACAAGTCCCATCGATTCCCTACCCCTACCTCCCTAGCTTCTTTGAGAAGGTAGACCGTACACGGTGGTCTTGTATAATAGTACTAGTACTACTGGACCACGGCTTGTACTCTTTGACTGTTCTCCCACACTAATCACTATCTGCTTCCTCCTGCCACCGCCACCCTCACCCTGCAAGCCATGGCTCCACTGAGGAGGGGGAGAGGCCGGTCGACGATCCTCGCGGAGAAAAGGGAGAGAAATCGCCGCGAGGCACTTCTTTCTCTACCAGCTGCTCAAGCCCACCCTCTCATCGAGGCCCAATCTCCCCTCACAATGGCGCCGAATGTTCTAGCAGGCGAGGGCTCCTCCCGGTACGGTCTTCTTGTTCTACTTCTTCTCCATCTCCCTCTCCATCATGATCTTAATCAGCTTCTTCTTGTTTTTCTTCTTCTTCTGGCTCTTCCTCTTCTACGTATTACAGGCCGACCGTGGAGCCCGAATCCACCACGACGGAGGCGTTGCAGGACCCGTTCAGCCCCATTCCATGTCTCAGCGAGGTAGCAAATCTCCATGCTATTATTGCTTCGAGTTGTGATGTGGATTTCTTAGATCCTGTTCGCCCCGCATTGGTTTTTCTTCTTCTTTTGCGAGTTGTATTAGTTTTCATGAACATGACTGGATCTCTTGGTCTTTCCTTAATACCGTTATTCATAGATTCACTATGGATTTTTTGTGATTAGGATTAGTTTATCGTGGTCATGAATAGATCTCTAGATCCATTTTTTAACACTGCGGCCAATAGATTTAACGGGGATTTTTTTGATCTATATTAGTATTCACCTAGGACCTAAAGCGTAATTGTAGATTTCCTATTTCAATTAACATGAACGATGCATCGATCGAAGGCCGAGTACCGTGACAAGGTGGCCGCGATCAGTTCCAAGATTGTCAACCAACATGAGCTTGCACGCTCCCTCACCCAAGCTAATGAGAGCCTACGCAAGCAATTATCTATAGATTTTGCACGTGACGTCGTTAGGCTGCAGAAATTGCTCGACCTTAACTTGAACAGGCAAGAACAGGCCATCAAGATAAACAACGAGCTCACGGAGGAGAAGAAGAATCTCGTGGAAAGGTGCATTCTCCTGCAGGACGAAGTCAGCGAGGCACTCAGAGGACGCGTCGAGGACACCAAGGCTACCATCTGAGCCTACCATGACAGGAACCATTGCCTGGATGCAGTCAAGGAGATGAAGGCGGACATGAGCAGAGGGATCACCATACTCAAGGGTGTTCGGAAAGAGAACGAGGAGCTAAGGGCATGTATGGAGGCGTATCAGAGCAATGCCCAAGTCTGATTCCCGTTAGCGGGGACACGAATATCAGTTCGTCCTCCACTCCTTTTGTAATGTTTAGGTTTCAGGGAGCAATGCCCAAGTCTGCTTCCCATTATAGGGTGCAATAAGAATCCTAGGGAAACTCTTTATCTATGTGAACATGTGTTGGTGTTCATGTTCATGAATGGACACCATGTTCTCTTTCCATTATGTATCTGGACATGGGTTTCTGCATTATGAGTTTGCCACTCTCCCACTACTATTTGGTGATATTGGGAAAAAACCACAGCACACTAAACTGCAGATAAATCTTATTTGTCTTTGAAATTGAAATTATGACAGTGCCACTAGTTGATTCATAAAATGTTGATTAGTCCTAGATTGCTTCTTCCTTAAAATTATGACAGTACCACTAGTCGATTCAGTTAATTATGGAAACTAATCAGCTTGTCCTGGTGAACTAAACAAACCATACTATGTATTTTTGTTGCAGGGAAAGAGGCGAAAGATTGACCAGGACCTGGCGACCTGGCTAAATGACAAGATAGCAATCCAAAGGGAGAAGCAGAAATCCTAGAAACTGGCCTTTGACCAACTGCGCGCTGAACTCGCGGTCCTTTCTGACAAGTGCCAAAAACTGAAGGAGTTAAACGCCGGCTGCGCGAAGCTACACAGTGAAGGTCGCACTTCGGCTAGGAAGCAGACGGAGATCATGAAAGGGATCTTGAAGGAAAATCGTATGCCTACGGACCAAATTCTCCAATCCGTGACAGAGCGCTAGAACCTACAGCTCAAGCACGACATAGTACTGAAGGAGCTGGACAATCTTAGGGAGGAAAACAGGCAGCTCCGGGCCAGGCTCGCTTGAACACAACATATGTCTATTTAGTACTGAACTGCCTGGTTTATCCTCTGTAGTGGTGATTTTGTAAGCGTGAACTTAACTCTATGCACGATATGTGTGTTCGTCTGAAATTAGTTTGCTCCAGGATTGAGTTTGGCTTAGTTAGGCAAGCGCAACTGCAAGTCTTACAATTAACTAGTTTCAGGCATTGGCACAACATAAATTATTCATCTTGAATTTCCTTTATCCTCTATAGTCTGTCCTTGTTCACCCTCGCACGCCTTCTTCAGTTCCTTCAACAGATCCGCAATGCAGTACTCTAGCTTATTCTTGTCTTCCCTGAGCTGATCCCTCTCCTTTTCTGCATTATGAATCAGCAACATGTGACTATCCTGAAGCTTCTTTGCAGTTCCAAAAACCAAGCTCTCATCGATTCCGTCAGTTAGCTCTGACTGCAAATTCTTGATTTCTTGTTCCAGCTCCTTATTTCTTACCGACAGCTTGTAACTTTTTTCAGCTGCATCACTTACATTAGTAAATCTCCTCGACCTTTCCAACTCATACATCTCCCATAACTGTGCCAAACATTTCTAAAGTGCATCTGGCCACTCAAGATCCACCCACTCTACTTCTTTACACACCTGGCCAACCTAAAAACACACACACTATAGTGTTATGAACATGCACGATACATTTTACTTCATGTCACAGTTGCACATAATGTAAACAAACCTGATTTGTACAGCCTAAAACCTTCTCCTAGTGTTACTGCCTTCAAATGCAACATATCTCCTTAGTTTTAGCCCATGGTCACATGGCACTTCTCCATTGATATCTAGGCCCTCCCATTCGGAGTCGTAGATCGTCTGTGGTACCTATAGGTAAACGCAAATCTGAAATCGAACATGATTGCATGCACATATGGAGCTCAGATCGAGAGATTTACCATTGCCTAACCCTAGCCCGAGAAAATAGAGGAACTCACATCATGGAAGAAATACTCGATGTCGGAGAGAAGGTTGTTGCTGCTCGACTGGTCGTCCTCGCCGTTCAAGGACAGCATGGCGAATGCGTCATCACAGGCGACGGCGTCGGCGTCGGCATCGGCGTCAGCGAGAGAGAGATAGATAGATAGATAGATAGATAGATAGATAGATAGATAGATAGATAGATAGATAGATAGATAGATAGATAGATAGAGAGAGAGAGAGAGAGAGAGAGAGAGAGTATGCCCTTTCCCTAGATTACTGTCTCCCTGCCTTATATGGATTCTCTTCACACATTCTCATTTCAAATATTAAACCTACACTCCCTCCATCCCAATTCCATTGCCTAACGAAAACATACCAGTATATTACATCATCTAAAGAAACAAAATCATGTCAACTACAAGGTACTTATGCATCACTTCTTCAGTCATGGTTTCACAAAACATTACATTACAATCTCTCAACAAACATAATCACAACATGGTTTCACAAAACATTACATTACAATCTCTCAACAAACGTAATCACAGAAACAAGTATATTACATCAACTCAAGAAACAAAATCATGTTGACTACAAGGTACTTACACATCACTTGTCCTGTCATGGTTTTGCAAAACATTACATTACAATCTCTCAACAAACAAAATAACAGAAACAAGTACAGTACATCATCTCAAGAAACATAATCATGTCAACTACAATGTATTTATGCATCACTTGTCCAATCATGGTTTCACAAAACATTACATTACAATGTCCCAACAAACATAATAACAGAAACAAGTACGGTACGTCATCTTAAGAAACATAATCATGTCAACTACAATGTACTTATGTCTTATTACAACAACGATGGTTTCAGTGAGTGACATGTCCGAAAATCTCAACAGCTCGCACAACATTATATCGCAATCTCTTAACAAACATAATCACAGAAACATACTCTAAATGCAACAGCAGTCAATATTACAAAACAGGCAGGGGAACCCCACGGTCCATATGACAAGCCTAGGGTAGCAGCTCTCATCAGATCTCATCAACATCGACCACCTCATTCTGTTCAGCCACTACAGGGGCATCTATATCCACTATAACCTCTTCAACAACATCAGAAATGGTACCAAGGAAGAACACCTTCCTGGTTTGCTTCTTTCGTCGCATAATCTGCATAAGACCTTCAGTATCTAAAACATCTATGAATTGCTGCTTCTTATGATGCCACCATCGGATTTTTGCCATCTTCTTAGGGCCAATACTGATTTCCTTACCGATCATCTCTCTCATTTCATCAAGAGTTATGTTTTTGGAATCGACAATGATCTCCACAGTACATGACGAAACTGGCTTATTAACTCCCTCATCAAGTTTTGCCATGTATGAATCCACCTCTATGCGTATACTTAACTTATCTAGATCAGCATCTATTGGTCCGTATTCTCTAGGAGCAGAAGCTCTGGCAGCAAGATCTCCAGCATCTGCATACATATCATCAATCATCGCTTCAACTTTCACCTTACGATTAGCTACACAACACTCCCAAACCATCTGAAGCTCATGGGAGTGCTCAATTTGCTGATAGGTATCATTCATGTTGTGCCACGCCAATTTTGTCCTCTGTCTAGAACCCCAGGGAAATCTAGCGGCAAGCATATCTACCAGCTACGAAACAGACACAACCTCTTTGCAATTCACAAGCAGATGCACATCTTGCCCGAACACAACCCTCTCGCAACCAAAATCAAGTTTTGCAGTGTACTGCTGAACATGAACTGTGAACTCATATAGGTCCCTCGTATCAAAGCTGTGTCTAATTTGATTAAAAAGGGGAACATTTCAGTTCATTCGATTCTATTATGCCGTAACTAATCTACTTGCAAGATCAGGCACAGATAAGAAAAATTCACCTCTCGCTCTTCTCCTGGGTTTTTTTCTTCGAGATCTAGGTGTTGCATCCGCCCACCGGACCCGAACAATCCACCGCCAACCTTGCTTTTATCTTCAACTCACTACTCATAGGTACCTTGGGAGTAGAATCCTTGCTGGCCTCCTCGCTAACCGGGGCTGAAGACCTCGTCATTTCTACGCTTGAGCCCCAGACTTGGGCCCCGACGGACCCGAATCAGTCGACGGCGTAGCTACAACTTTGCCTTGCAAGACATGCTGGGCCACCGCCATCAGATTCAGTGTCGGGGGAGGGAGAAAAAAGGTCCTCCGCCGCCGACAGATTTAGGGTCGGGGAAGGGAAGAAAAGGGACTGCCACCATAGCAGCAAGACTCAGTGTCGAGAGTTAGGAAAGTACAATACTAGATTTGCCCCTGCGACACGTGCAGGGTGGCTTAGAAGAGTGACCGGCGAAGAAGGGGCATAGTAGGAACTAGTGTAACAGAATATCCTGACTTAACGGGCGTGATTTGAAAATATTGGGTTTGTCCATTATTCACTCGAAAGACCCCTCTCAGCAATTGGCGCCCCAACTTTTTGAATCGCGGTGATAAAAATCAACTTGGGTACCGCATTGCCTCGGCGACCCAACTTTCGGGCCGCAAAATGATATTCTCAGGCTCAACCCCTAGCTAAAACCTTCATGCCTATCATTTTGACCGTAGTTTCAAAAGGGCATAAAAAATCAAAAATGGTCTAAACAAGGTAAATCCTTCGCGTGATGTCATATTATGTGACATAGGTGCAAGGAAAAATACCAAACTTGGTATATTGATTGCATCTCGATAAAACCTTCACATAAATGACCAATCTTGTTTGAGGTTTCATGTATTTCAAGCCCAACGACCAATGTTATAGCTAGAATCACGACATAGTTTGATAATGTGCCCATATTGTGCATGGATGTGCATCTTGGGACGGAGGAAAATGTTGCAGGAGAAGGTTTCCCTTTTCGTCGCATGGAAAATCCATTTTCTATTTTCTGAGTGCCAAAAAGGGAGGTTTTGTGAAGCAACACCAAATGTTCAATTCAAAAATGCTACCACCCTATTTTTGAAAAATACTAGACCATCTTACATGAACAATGTCTCAACCGGAGATTTTAAACCTTGCTGTCCACCCCTGGTGAAAAAGACAAATGTCTGCCGAATCGGTAAGAAGTGGGCCCGGTTTTGAACTTCAGGTACATGATCTAAGGCTCGTGATTTCTTGCAAAAAATCATTTTTAGAATCATAATATGATGTTTCTTCACAAATCCAATGAAATTTTAGCTAGGCTCAACCCCTAGCTAAGAACCTTCATGCCCGCCGTTTTAACCATAGTTTGAAACAGGCATAAGAAATTCAAAAACGGTCCAAACAAGGTAAATCCTTCGCATGGTGTCATATTATATGACATAGTTGCAAGGAAAAATACCAAGCTTGCTATATTGATTGCATCTCGAAAAACCCTTCACAGAAATGACCTATCTTGTTCGAGGTTTCATGCCTTTCAGGCCATATGACCAATGTTATAGCCAGAATAGCGACATAGTTTGTGATAATGTCCCCATATTGTGCATGCACATGCATATTGGGATGGCGAACAATGTTGCAGGAGAAAGTTTTCCTTTTTTTGCATGGAAAATCCATTTTCTATTTTCCGAGTGCCAAAAAAGGGCGTTTTGTGAAGCAACACTAAATGTTCAATTCAAAAATTCTACCACCCTATTTTTGAAAAATACTAGACCACCTTACATGAAAAATGTCCCAACCAGGGATTTTAAAACCTTTCTATCCACGCCTAGCGAAAAAGACAAATGTCTGCCGAATCGGTAGGAAGTGGGTTCGGTTTGAACTATAGATAGATGATCTAATGTTCGTGATTTTTTGCAAAAATCATTTTTAGAGTCACAATATGATGTTTCTTCACAGATCCAATGAAATTTTAGCTAGGCTCAACCCATAGGTAAGAACCTTCATGCCCGTCGTTTTGACCATAGTTTGAAACGGGCATAAAAAATTCAAAAATGGTCCAAACAAGGTAAATCATTCGGGTGGTGTCATATGATGTTACATAGTTGCAAGAAAAAATACCAAACTTAGTATATTGATTGCATCTCGAAAAAACTTCACAGAAATGACCTATCTTGTTTGAGGTTTCATGCCTTTCAGGCCGAACAACCAATGTTATGGCTAGAATCGCGACATAGTTTATGAAAATGTGCCCATATTGTGCATGCATGTGCATCTTCGGACAGCGAGAAATGTTGCAGGATTTTCCTTTTTGTCGCATGTAAAATTCATTTTCTATTTTCTAAGTGCCAAAATAGGGTCGTTTTGTGAAGCAACACCAAATGTTCAATTCAAAAATGCGACCACCCTATTTTTTAAAGATACTAGACCACCTCACATGAACAATGTCCCAACCGGGGATTTAAAACCTTTCTGTCTACCCCTGGTGAAAAAGACAAATGTCTATCGAATTGGTAGGAAGTGGCTCTAGTTTGAACTACAGGTACATGATCTAATGCTTGTGATTTTTTGCAAAAAACATTTTTAGAATCAAAATATGATTTTTCTTCAGAGATCCAATGCAAGTATTAGCGTGTCTCATCCCCTATATTCACAGTAGGAATTGGGTGCGATTTGTACTACACGTACATGATTTAGTACTTAAGATTAAAAAAACATTTTTAGGTTCACAATATGCATCTCTTAAAAATGAATGAAATTTAGTTGAAGATCATCTTAATCTGAAGTCATACTAATGGTAAAAATTGTCATTTTTACTTGCATAAAAAACCTCTATTAATTTGGACTCAACTATGATTTCATCCCACATTAGGTACAGCCGAAACAAGAGGGTATTAGCCCACTATTGGCCCTTGGACAATTCAGTGCAGCCGAAATTAAAAAAATCCTGAGAAAACAAGGTTGTATTGTGGCATTGAAGCCCATGCCCAACAAGTCCACCGTTTGGTTAAGAAGCTGCGGCACTCCAATATACCCAAGATGGAGATGGTGGCCCGGTGGTTGACACCCTTGGAGACAAGGATGAGGTCCTTAGTTTGATTTCCGGCCACCCCCTTTTTGCGTAATTATTCGGTTGGTGTGTCCTATCAGTTTCGTACTCCGCCTATTAGTTTCACATGTTGGTCCCGTTTGCCAGTTCTAGACAATGGATCTGCACATAAACGGGTCCTATGTGTCATTAAAAAAGAGCACATAATTAATTCATGGACACATGGGTCCCAGAGCTTTGTAGGGTTCTGTAGGTCCCACTTGTCATTGGGTGGCTGTGTAATTTGTAGTCAACATGTCAACGCCACATGGACATGACATGTAAGCATAAATTGATACATGGATATGACATGTATCCAGACATGTCAGCGAAAATTGACAGATGGACATGGCACCTAGATCAACCCATTGAGGTGGCCATCGGTCTTTCTTAAATAATTATCAATAGCACCCACGACCATTTAAATTGGTCGTAGTCGCCCAAAATTAAGGTCATGGACCAGTAATATCTACGTTATGACCAATTGGTGTAAGCAAATTGCAACCTTCCTGACAAAAAAAAGTGGTAGTTTTCCATGGTTTGTACCCTCCCAAACCTACAACCAGTTGCTTCGAACTGGTCATAGATCTATGACCAAAAAACTCAGGGTCGTTAAGAAAAGGTCATTAGTCAACACATTTCTTGTAGTGAGTGAATCTTGTGGTAAAATGGTCTCATCCTTTGTTTTCCATGTAGACATGGCCTAAAAACAAAAATGAATATAAAAGTCTATTGGTCAACCATTGTTGGAGGACGGTCAAATGGGAAGATCTATAGGGCCCCCGGTGTAGGGTTTCGGTGGAAACTAACCACCGGAGCATCGTAATACCTCAAAAACTTTCATCTCGCTCTAGCATATGTGTACAATTTTGGTGAAATGTTAATAGCGGCAATATATAGCTTCCAGGTGTGACCATTTTCACATACACGCAGTAGTAGTTAGTGAAGTTCTAGACCGAGAGGTGGAAACTCCCGCTACGGGGAAACTAGAGTGAATCTTCTAGTAAAATGGTATCATCCTTTGTTTTAGATGTATGTATAGCCTAAACAAACAAAATGAATGTAAACGTCCATTGGTCAACCATCGTTCGAGGCCGGTCAAATGGGTAGATGTATGAGGCCCCTGTCTAAGGTTTCAATGGAAACCAACCACAGGAGCACCAGAATACCTCAGAAACATCCATATAGCTCTGGTATATGTGTACAAGTATGGTGCAATGTTCATAATATATAGCTCCCTGGCATTACTATGTTCACATACACATAGTGGTAGTCAATAAAGTTTTGGACCGAGAGGTGGAAACTCTCGGTACGGGACAACCGGAGTGAATATAGTGGTAAAATAGTCTCATATTTTTTCCATGTAGGAATAGCCTAAACAAACAAAAATTAATATAAAAGTCCATTGGGCTAACATCGTTGGAGGCCGTTTGTCAACACCCGGATTTTAATCCCAGATGCCCGTTATGCCCTACCTCGCAATCCCAGGATTACCATTTTTGCGAGACATAATGGATTGGATATCACAGTACATCATCCATTACAAACCATACATAAGGTCTTGCACAAATAAGGATCTCATGATCCAGTCTTAATACAACAAGCAGTGGAATTAAAAGATAAGCGTAGCGGTGGGGTCCATCTTCAGGGGCACATGCAATGCTGATGAAGGCAGATAGTCCTAGTTATCATAGCCGTCCTACTGGCCATCATCTTGATAGTCTCCTTCATAGTCTGTCCATGAGAATAGCCAGGGACAACAGCCATGAGTACTCTTTAAGTACTCGCAAACTACCACTAACAAGTAATATAGTTCTAGGTTAAAGTGCTAAATCTAAGTTTAACTATACAATTAAGTTTGAAACCTAAGCTGAGTTCCGAAGCAAAGAAAGATAAAATAAAGTTCTAGAATCACTTAAGTTGGGAAGCTATTGTCATAAACACAACCCTGTTGTGGTCAAGTCAAGATTCATCATTCATTTCATAAGTTGTTTGGAAAACATCTAACAACGAAACAGTATGGCCATTCCAATTGTCCATAACCGCGGACACGGCTATTCGAATAGTTTGACACTCTGCAGAGGTGGTACACTTTCACCACATTATTTGATACATCTGTAAGGGATAACCCTGAATCATCATACTTAGTATGTCGATAATCAAACATAACCTTCCCTTTTACACACCCTAGTATAAGCACCTCTCCTATGAGCATGGCCTCCCAACCATGACCATCAGTCATCTTGGGCACTGCATAGGTGGACAACATTGAGAGGTAGCCTCAGCTCAAACCTCTCCCGCGAGGGAACTAATACTAATGCATATAAATTTCCAGCTAAGCCTTACCCAATTCAGGTAGTGTGGTTGTACAGTAAATTTGGAATGGTATTGCATCCGAATCCAACCATTAGTTTAATAAAGAGGTTAAGGCTCATGCCTCAACAATTTCACCATCATAAACCATTTGTGTTTCTCAACACATGTCAAAACATCTCAATAGAATGACTCATCATTCCAAGGTTTTCATAATTTATTTTCACCCAGTGTTCCCATCTAAAGTGACTCAAGTTTTTGATCTACTCTAAACTACTAAGTTAAGAGTGTTCACTAAGGTGGAAAAGATGGGTTCAATCTCATGCCATAGAATGACATCTAAAGGGTTCTAAATAGGTCAAGTTTTATACTCTTTATGCTACCTTCAAAAACAAATAAAGAACTTTGGGTAAAGTAAAGGGAGTAAAGCTTGTAAATAAGACTTGGGGTATCTAATAGTCAAAGTAGTGTGACCAAAGCATGCCTAAAGCATCTTTGATAAACCATCTAGTTTAATCCTAGCTTGCTAAGCATTATCGTTGCAAGTTTTAGCTTGCATTGTTAATGGGGGCTTGCCTTGGTTGGTGCAGTGGTTGAAGTTTTCTTCTTCTTCTTCTTGGTAGAACTCCTCCTCCTCGAAAGCTTGGTCGGTACTATCGTCTATAAATACATACGGAGTACACAATCACCAAACAATACTTAACTATTCTAATTAGCATTCTAAGACACACATTTGATGATCTATTATCATCTCAAGAACCACAAGTTTAATTTAATAGTTTCACTTCTTTTAATTTAGAAAAGTAATTTCTACTCATTGAAAAATTTACTAAGATTTAATATTCACCACTTAAAATATGGGATCATGTGGACACATGTCATCACCACATATTCTAGCATGTGAGAATGTGATTTAAGGGTTGGATCATAATTACTTTGGTTTAAGTTCATTATTTATTATTTAAAGTGACTAGAAATGCCTATATGGCATTATTTTGGTACTAGTCCAAAGTCACTGCATGTAAACCTTAATATTATTACATATTCAGATAGGTATGATGAAATGTGATTTTTGAGAGCTGAAATCAACTCAAAACCTATCTTGGTTGATTTTATAAAAATGTTGCAAGGTGCAAATGCTTCTGTTTTGTTATTTTTACTAGGAGAGATCTATAACTCTAGTTGAATTAAATCCAACGCGCTTGGATAGATCTTTTTAATACCTTTCAGGCAAAATTGGTTTCATGCAATTTGGATTTGTCAAACTCTCAAAATTGATTTTCAAACTCAGAGACAGAACTAAGTTTAAACTAAAAAGGAAAATCCTAATTCAAACTAACTGGGTCGCGCGGGAAACTCTAACGGGCCAGCCTAGTGTCATTACGCGGCGCGGGGCTCAACTGACAGGGGGGTCCACAAGTCAGCGGCTCATAACGCGCGAAGCGGTACAGGGCGATGTGGGACGTTGGATTAGAATGAGGATCAACGGCTGTGGCTTGTCGTCGACGACGGACCTGTCGCCAGCGAGCACGAACCCTAGCGGCTCGGTGGGGGTGCATAGGGGGCGTACCAGGGCTCCAGCAACGACGGAGAGGCGAGCAAACGGACTGGTGGTCGACGGCGAGCTCAGGGACGGTCGAGGCAGCTCCGAGGGTGGTCGCAATCAGCGACGCCCTTCTCCTCCAGAGGCGGCCGGCTCCGGTGCAATTCCGGTGAGCTGCTGCTCCCCTTGCTCCGGCTAATGGTGTGGGATGATCAGTGAGGTGAGGGGAGTGGAGTGGTGTGCTTCAACTGGCTGGGGGTGCCCTCCTTTTAATAGGCTCGACGACGAGACCGAGAGGGATGGGCAGGCGACGGTGGCGACATGGCTACGGGCGGCTAGCGGCATGGCTGAGGGTGGCGATCGACGGGCGGTCTCCTAGCGGTGTTCTAGGAACTTAATGCGGGCTTAGGGGAGGTGGTAGTTGGTCGGGGGTAGCTGGCGCTCTAAGCGGCCGAGGCGGTGTGTCCACAGCGAGCGGTGGCTGTGGTGCGTTGAGCGGCGAACGGGCGTGTCCGTCGTGTTCCCTGGGTCGTGGCGGAGCGGTTGGTGCGGGCTACGGTCGAGCGGCGGCTTGTGCACGCGTGCCGGGTACGGCGCTCTGGCGCGTGCTTGGCATGGCGCGGTGGCACTGGGAGCGGGCTCTCCTCGGTGGTCCACTGCTGGGCTTGGCTCGGGGAGGACACAGAGGGTGGCGGTGAGGTCCTGGCTACCTCCTAGACATGGCGAGAGAGAGGGAGGTGGTCTGCTGGGGTGAGTGCATGGTCGGCTGGCGAGTTGGTGCTCGGCATGGCCTTGCACTGCCACTAGGGGAGTAGGGGATGGGTGCTAATGGCATGGTTAGATCATGAGGGGACCAAGGGATTAAATGGAGATCATTTGGGGGCAAAACCCTATTCAAAACAGTGAGCTAGGATTTAGAGTTTAACCCTGCCTGCCAAGTGTTTGATTAAATGCCGCAAGAAATAAACTTTTGAATTTTGAAAAGATTTTTTGTGGGTTTGCTAGGCATAAGCTTGAGACTCTGTGGGTGCTTGGGTTTTGAAAATTGAGCTGGTTTGAGTGGTTTTTGAAATAGTGGGATCTTCCCAGATGAAATAGATTCAATTTTAAACTATCATTTAAAATTAGCATTTGAATGTTTTTAGAAGATCAAAAAGTGGGCCTTGGTACCTCATTACGTGTACTAGCAAGGAGTGTAAAGATCCAGAATTATTTCTATTGAGAAATGAGTGCTAGGAACACTCAAAGTAGTGTAGTGGATTAAAAAGGCCAAAATGACCATTCCTCATTTTTAAATTTTTTTTATTTTCTTTGGGATTTGCTTGGGAAAGATTTAGATGATATTTATTTTACCTAAGAAACATTTTACAAGCAATGAATCACAGAACCATGGCAATTCAAATCAATTCCTAATTTAAATGCACATACACATGAATGCTTTCATTTTTAATTTGGAAAAGTTTGTGTTAACCCTAAATTTGATGATTTGGATCTTGATAAGCTTGGATTAAAGTTTTGGGATGTTACAAACCTTCCCCCCTTAAAAAAAATCTCATCCCGAGATTTACAAAGAAAACTAGGAACTAAAGAGATCTGGGAACTCTGTCCTAATGTAATCTTCCCGCTCCCAAGTGGCTTCCTCCTCGGTATGGTTGCTCCACTGAATCTTGAGAAACTTGATGCTCCTAGTTCTGGTGGTTCTGTTGGCTTCTTCTAAGATATGGATGGGCACTTCTCGATAGGTCAGGTCATTGTTGATCTCTACAGCTCTGTAATCGATGTTCTTGAAAACTTCAGTCTTCTCGGGCACTTCTAAGCATTTGCGAAGTAACGAGATATGGAACACATTATGGATGGCTGACATCTCTTCAGGTAGTTCCAGTTGATACGATACTTCTCCTTGACGGTTCAGAATCTTGAAGGGCCCGATATATCTGGGGGCTAACTTCCCTTTTAAACTAAAGCGTTGAGTTCCCTTCAATGGTGAAACCTTTAGATACACAAAATCTCCGACATTGAAAGTCAGGTCTCTCCTTCTTTTGTCAGCATAACTCTTTTGTCTAGATTGGGCGGTCTTGAGGTGCTCACGAACTTTGTGAACCTTCTCTTCTGCTTCCCGGAGAATGTCGGGTCCAAAGATCTGACTCTCTCCTACTTGCGACCAATTCAAAGGGGTACGACACTTTCTTCTATATAGGAATTCAAATGGTGCCATCCGCAAACAAGCTTGATAACTATTGTTATATGAGAATTCTACGAAAGGCAGGCAGTGTTCCCATTTTGATCCGTATTCCAACACACAAGCCCTAAGCATATCCTCTAGGATCTGGTTGACTCTCTCAGTCTGTCCATCACTTTGCGGGTGATAAGCGGTACTGAAGTTCAACTTGGTTCCCAATCCTTCCTGAACTTTCTGCCAAAATCTCGAGGTAAACTGGGTTCCTTGATCTGATATGATGGTCTTGGGGGTTCCATGCAGAAGAGCAATTCTAGCGATGTATAGCTCTGCTAGCTTCGCACTCTGGTAGGTAGTCTTGACAGGTATAAAGTGGGCTACCTTGGATAGTCTATCAACTATGACCCAGATTGAGTCATTCCCCTACTAGAAGTAGGCAAACCGGTGATAAAGTCCATTTCGACGGAATCCCATTTCCATTTCGGAATTTGCAATGGCTGCAATAGTCCTGCAGGTCTCTGATGCTCTACTTTGACTCTTTGACAGATGTCACATTTGGCGATGTAGCTTCCGATTTCTCTCTTCATCTTATGCCACCAAAATTGCTCTTTCAAATCCTAATACATCTTCGTTCCTCCGGGGTGGATAGAATAAAGAGTATCATGAGCTTCCTTCATGATAACTTGCTTTAGCTCCAAATCTGCTGGCACACAGATACGTCCTTTGTACCATAGTACTCCTTCTTCGTCTTCGGTGAATCCAGGTACCTTTCATGTACCAATACGACGTTTGATTCCGTTGATACTTTCATTCCCCTATGGGGCTTCCTTGATTTAGCTAACCAAAGTGGGTTGAAGTTCAATGCTAGCTAAGAATCCTTTGCTAACTAATTCAGTCATGAACTGCTCCAACTCTTCATACAAACTTGGCTGCTTCTCCTTGATCATGGTGTTTTGCCTACACGGCAATTGGATAAGAGCATCCGCTACCACATTGGCTTTGCCGGGGTGATAGTGAATGTCAAGGTCATAATCCTTGATTAACTCTATCCATCTCCTTTGCCTCATATTCAGCTCGTTTTGAGTGAAAATATACTTTAAACTCTTGTGATCTGAGTAAATCTCACAGCGATTACCCATCAAATAATGACGCCATGTCTTCAACGCTAGAACCACAGCTGCTAGCTCAAGATCATGGGTCAGATAGTTCTGCTCATGCTGTTTTAGTTGTCGAGACAGATATGTGATGACTTTGCCTTCTTGCATCAATACACATCCTAGACCAATCTTGGATGCATCACAATACACATCAAACGGCTTCTTGATGTCTGGCATGATCAATATTGGGGCTGATATTAATCTCTTCTTCAGCTCCTGAAAACTGGCTTCACATTTGTCGGTCCATTCAAATTTCGTGTCCTTCTTCAACAATTGGGTCATGGGTCTGGCGATGCTTGAGAATCCTTCTACGAACTTGCGGTAGTATCCCGCTAATCCAAGAAATGCACGGACTTGGGTTTGAGTGGTTAGGGCTTCCCATTCTTCGACATCTTTGATCTTGGCGAGATCAACAGAGACTCCTCCGGCAGACACAATATGTCCTAGGAATCCTACTTCTTTAATCCAGAACTCACACTTGCTGAACTTGGCATATAACTGATGCTCTCTCAGGGTTTCTAGGATGATTCTTAGATGTTGCTCATGCTCTTCTTCTGACTTGGAGTAGATAAGAATGTCGTCGATAAACACAACTACAAACTTATCTAGGAAATTTATAAAGATCTTATTCATGAGGTTCATGAAATAAGCAGGGGCATTGGTTAATCCAAAAGACATAACCGTATACTCGTATAAACCATAGCGAGTAGTAAAGGCGGTCTTCGGAATATCCATTGAACGAATCTTAAGTTGGTGATAACCAGTCCTAAGATCAATCTTTGAGAATACCTAGGCTCCAGTCAACTGATCAAATAGATCCTCTATCTTTGGCAAGGGGTACTTGTTCTTGATGGTGACATCATTCAACTTTCTGTAATCTGTGCACAGACGGTTGCCTCCATCTTTCTTGTTGACGAATAACACTGGTGATCTCCATGGCATTGCGCTTGGTTGAATCAAGCGTTTCTCTAACATGGCATCCAACTGCTTCTTCAGTTCCACTAACTCTGAGGGGTTCATGCTATAGGGTCTCTGGGCTATGGGTCCGGTTTCGAGGATTAGTTCGATAATGAACTCAATATCCCTATCCAGGGGCATACCTGGCAATTCATCTAGGAATACATCGGGTATTCACAGACTACTCTGACTTGGTCTATGGTGGGCAGGGCTACACTCTTGTTGCACTTGAATTGACGGGGTAAGGTTTCAGAGATATGCTCTACTATTACTCCAGAACTACTGGTCATGGTGATGGCTTTCTAAGCACAGTCTATCGGTCCTTTATGCCTTGACATCCAGTCCATACCTAGTACTACTTCCAATCCTTTGGTTCCAAGTACAATTAGGTTGGCATAAAAATCTATCCCATGTATTCTGATAGGCACAACTTTGCAAATTTTTCTAGCTTTGGTTGTTGAACCGGGGATTTGAACTATCATGACATGCTTCAGGTTGGTTAGGTGAATCTTAGTAGTGCATGCAAATTCTTCGGTGACAAATGAATGTGATGCTCCCGAATCAAACAATACTCTTGCTGAAACTGAGTTGACAGAAAACATAACCAGCACTATATCTGGCGCTTCCTGGGCTTCTTCTGCATTCATGTGGAAGAGACGGTCGTTGCGGTTGTGCGGGTTCCATGGGGCAAATCTTCTCCCTGGTTGAACACGACGCTGCTGCTGAGCTGGGGCATTCACATTGGCATTGGCTGCAGTCTTCTTGGGACGCTCATTGGAGTAGTGACCCTTCACTCCACACTCGAAGCAAGTGATCTGGGACTTATCCTTGACTGCGACAGGTACAACATTGCCACCAGTTCTGGGTGCAGTGTTGTTGTTGTTGTTGTTGCTGTTGTTCTTGGGAGGTGCACGGTTGAAATTGTTGGCATTGCCAGAGTTGTGATTGTTTCCTCCGGCCTTCCCGTTGCCTCCGCTACGGTTGGGGTAGCTTGGGCGAGACGTTGGGGGTCGATTATTCCTTGGTGCATATCCCGATGAGGGCTTGGGACGGTACTTCTGATGACTGCTGGATCCAGATTGCTACATCATGCGACGCTTGCGGTTGTCGTTTGCCTGGTTAATCTTCCCTTCCATCTGAATGGCAGAGTCGACTAGCTCTTCGAGATCCTCGAAACGATGTTGACAAGGACAGTCTGCATCTCATCATGCAGTCCGTTCAGGAATCTCTCCTTCTTCTTCGCCTCCGTGTTGATCTCATGAGGTGCATATCTGGCAAGTGAAAGGAATCTATCACGACACTCCACCACAGTCATTCTTCCTTGCTTCAATTCGCATAATTCATCTCTCATCCTGTTGACTAGACCTTGCGGCACGTGGGTGCGGCTAAACTTGACTTTGAATGCTTCCCATGTCATCACTTGACCATGGTTCATATTGCGGATACGATTCCACCAAGCTCTTGCATCTCCTGCTAGGTAGTGGGTGGCGAAGAGAACTTTCTCATTCTCATCAACTCTTGCAACTTCTAAGTTGTTTTCCATGGTCTGTAACCAGTCATCAGCATCTAGTGGGTTTTCAGATTGGTTGAAGATTGGGGGATTGGTGTTCTGAAAATTTTGGAGTTTGGATCCCTGGTGATCCTGATTTCCATGCCCTTGGTTGTTGGGAGCCATTTGGGCGATCTGTTGGAGTGTTGCTAGGTTAGCTTGGCGCTCTGCCCTGCTTGCTTCACGGTCTGCGATGAGATTCTGCAAGATCTGCAGCATTGGGTCTTGCGACGAGCTGCTCCCTCCTTGGTTTCCACGAGTCATCTGAAGATTGAGATGGATATAGGGGTAAGAGGGAAATTCTAAGGTTCATGGTTTTGGTTTTCAAAGCTAAAACTTTGAGTTAGACTCGGGCTTTTCAACTAACTTTATTTTCATTCATGCAAACAAGCACACGATACAACACACACCACAACAATCAAAAGGGAAAGCAGATGGTTTGAAGAACCATTCTGTAAGCTACGATACAGTGGGACCGATACATCTCATGCTATGACAGTGCTCTAGTGCATCTACTCATCGTCAATGAAGTCGGAGTCCTCATCATTAGTGTAGAAGTCCACGGCATCCTCCTCCAGAAAGTCATCATCGTTGCTGAGGTAAGAGTCCATGTCTCCCTGGATGTCTTCACACTCCTCTTCTTCTTTTGCTGCAAGCTGAGCTTCATGTTCCTTGACGGTCTTCTCGAGATCGGCCACCTTCTTGCAAAGACGGGCGATGGTGCGATCCTTCTTTACACGCTGGCGGTGAAGAGACTGGCGATCTTGGATGAGCAGTGCAAAAGTCTAGGCCTTCTGGTCGGCAATGGCATGGTTCTGGTTGGCTAATTCTCTGGCATTATCCAGTTCCTGCTGTTTGTCGTGTAGTAAGAAGTCAAGATTCTCCACTTGACGCCTTAACTCTAGGTGACTTGGCATCTCCATCGGCATTCCCATGAAGTCACGTCTTGCATAGTGAGCAAAACGGGTTCCTTGGATCTTGTTGACGCTGAGGGCACATAGACGTGCGAGAGCTTCATGCATTGCACTGGCTAATCCATCCAACCAGTTGTTCTCTCTCACGGAGAACTGAATTCTCCCGGAAGTTGGTGCTTCTATGCTTCCTCTAAGATCTGCGGTGACTAGCCACTATAAGTCTCCTCCTGGGGGTCCTGGAAGTTGAGCTCCAAGAAACTCCGGATGTGGGCGTCCCAATAACTCCGACAGTGAATCCAGATCCCTCTCGAAGATCAGCTGACCTCCGTTTCCCAACTGGTAAAACTTGCTGAACTGAGTCTCCATCTACAAGAATTAAGGACGAGGAAATTAATGAAGTGATCAAGTGTGTCAAATTTTAAGTAGTAATGTAAGAATTTTGAGGAACATGAATTTTTGAGAAAGAATGAATCTACAAGGATAAGAGAGGAGATAGTTTTTCATAAATACTCACTTTGGTTTTGAAACTAAGTTTTTGTTTGAACGTCCATTCTAACTAGGGTATCCTATGGTCAGGATGGCTCTGATACCAACTTGTCAACACCCGGATTTTTAATCCCAGATGCCCGTTATGCCATACCTCGCAATCCCAGGATTACCATTTTTGCGAGACATAACGGATTGAATATCACAGTACATCATCCATTACAAACCATACATAAGGTCTTACACAAATAAGGATCTCATGATCCAGTCTTAATACAACAAGCAGCGGAATTAAAAGATAAGCGTAGCGGTGGGGTCCATCTTCAGGGGCGCAGGCAATGCTGACGAAGGCAGATAGTCCTAGTTATCATAGCCGTCCTGCTGGCCATCATCTTGATAGTCTCCTTCATAGTCTGTCCATGAGAATAGCCAGGGACAACAGCCATGAGTACTCTTTAAGTACTCGCAAACTACCACTAACAAGTAATATAGTTCTAGGTTAAAGTGCTAAATCTAAGTTTAACTATACAGTTAAGTTTGAAACCTAAGCTGAGTTCCGAAGCAAAGAAAGATAAAATAAAGTTCTAGAATCACTTAAGTTGGGAAGCTATTGTCATAAACACAACCCTGTTGTGGTCAAGTCAAGATTCATCATTCATTTCATAAGTTGTTTGGAAAACATCTAACAACGAAACAGTATGGCCATTCCAATTGTCCATAACCGCGGACACGGCTATTCGAATAGTTTGACACTCTGCAGAGGTGGTACACTTTCACCACATTATTTGATACATCTGAAAGGGATAACCCTGAATCATCATACTTAGTATGCAGATAATCAAACATAACCTTCCCTTTTACACACCCTAGTATAAGCACCTCTCCTATGAGCATGGCCTCCCAACCATGACCATCAGTCATCTTGGGCACTGCATAGGTGGACATCATGAGAGGTAGCCTCAGCTCAAACCTCTGCTGTGAAGGAACTAATACTAATGCATATAAATTTCTAGCTAAGCCTTACCCAATTCAGGTAGTGTGGTTGTACAGTAAATTTGGAATGGTATTGCATCCGAATCTAACCCTCAGTTTTATAAAGAGGTTAAGGCTCATGCCTCAACAATTTCACCATCATAAACCATTTGTGTTTCTCAACACATGTCAAAACATCTCAATAGAATGACTCATCATTCCAAGGTTTTCATAATTTATTTTCACCAAGTGTTCCCATCTAAAGTGACTCAAGTTTTTGATCTACTCTAAACTACTAAGTTAAGAGTGTTCACTAAGGTGGAAAAGATGGGTTCAATCTCATGCCATAGAATGACATCTAAAGGGTTCTAAATAGGTCAAGTTTTATACTCTTTACGCTACCTTCAAAAACAAATAAAGAACTTTGGGTAAAGTAAAGGGAGTAAAGCTTGTAAATAAGACTTGGGGTATCTAATAGTCAAAGTAGTGTGACCAAAGCATGCCTAAAGCATCTTTGCTAAACCATCTAATTTAATCCTAGCTTGCTAAGCATTATCGTTGCAAGTTTTAGCTTGCATTGTTAATGGGGGCTTGCCTTGGTTGGTGCAGTGGTTGAAGTTTTCTTCTTCTTCTTCTTCTTCTTCTTGGTAGAACTCCTCCTCCTCGAAAGCTTGGTCGGTACTATCGTCTATAAATACATACGGAGTACACAATCACCAAACAATACTTAACTATTCTAATTAGCATTCTAAGGCACACATTTGATGATCTATTATCATCTCAAGCACCACAAGTTTAATTTAATAGTTTCACTTCTTTTAATTTAGAAAAGTAATTTCTACTCTTTGAAAAATTTACTAAGATTTAATATTCACCACTTAAAATATGGGATCATGTGGACACATGTCATCACCACATATTCTAGCATGTGAGAATGTGATTTATGGGTTGTATCATAATTACTTTGGTTTAAGTTCATTATTTATTATTTAAAGTGACTAGAAATGCCTATATGGCATTATTTTGGTACTAGTCCAAAGTCATTGCATGTAAACCTTAATATTATTACATATTCAGATAGGTATGATGAAATGTGATTTTTGAGAGTTGAAATCAACTCAAAACCTATCTTGGTTGATTTTATAAAATTGTTGCAAGGTGCAAATGCTTCCGTTTTTTTATTTTTACTAGGAGAGATCTATAACTCTACTTGAATGAAATCCAACGCGCTTGGATAGATCTTTTTAATACCTTTCAGGCAAAATTGGTTTCATGCAATTTGGATTTGTCAAACTCTCTGAATTGATTTTCAAACTCAGAGACAAAACTTAGTTTAAACTAATAAGGAAAATCCTAATTCAAACTAACTGGGTCGCGCGGGAAACTCTAACGGGCCAGC
Organism: Avena eriantha; assembly: GCA_910589775.1. Lineage (NCBI taxonomy): Eukaryota > Viridiplantae > Streptophyta > Magnoliopsida > Poales > Poaceae > Avena > Avena eriantha. The sequence goes on from OU342741.1 coordinate 272,861,645, forward strand.
CTAGTGTCATTACGCGGCGCGGGGCTCAACTGACAGGGGGGTCCACAAGTCAGCGGCTCATAACGCGTGAAGCGGTACAGGGCGATGTGGGACGTTGGATTAGAATGAGGATCAACGGCTGTGGCTTGTCGTCGACGACGGACCTGTCGCCAGCGAGCACGAACCCTAGCGGCTCGGTGGGGGTGCATAGGGGGCGTACCAGGGCTCCAGCAACGACGGAGAGGCGAGCAAACGGACTGGTGGTCGACGCGAGCTCAGGGACGGTCGAGGCAGCTCCGAGGGTGGTCGCAATCAGCGACACCCTTCTCCTCTAGACGCGGCCTGCTCCGGTGCAATTATGGCGAGCTGCTGCTCCCCTTGCTCCGGCTAATGGTGTGGGATGATCAGTGAGGTGAGGGGAGTGGAGTGGTGTGCTTCAACTGGCTGGGGGTGCCCTCCTTTTATAGGCTCGACGGCGAGACCGAGAGGGATGGGCAGGTGACGGTGGCGACATGGCTACGGGCGGCTAGCGGCATGGCTGAGGGTGGTGATCGACGGGCGGTCTCCTGGCAGTGCTCTAGAAACTTAATGCGGGCTTAGGGGCAGTGGTATGCGCTCGGGGGCAGCTGGCGCTCTGAGCAGCCGAGGCGGCGGTGTCCACGGCGAGCGGTGGCTGTGGTGCGTTGGGCGGTGAATGGGCGTGTCCGTCGTGTTCCCTGGGTCGTGGCGGAGTGGTGGGCGCGGCTGCGGTCGAGCGGCGGCTTGTGCACGCGTGTCGGGTGCGGCGCTCTGGCGCCTGCTTGGCATGGCGCGGTGGCACTGGGGGCGGACTCTCCTCGGTGTTCCATTGCTGGGCTTGGCTCGGGGAGGGGACAGAGGGTGGCGGTGAGGTCCTGGCTACCTCCTAGACATGGCGAGAGAAAGGGAGGTGGTCTGCTGGGGTGAGTGCATGGTCGGCCGGCGAGTTGGTGCTCGACATGGCCTTGCACTACCACTAGGGGAGTAGGGGATGGGTGCTAATGGCATGGTTAGATCATGAGGGGACCAAGGGATTAAATGGAGATCATTTGGGGGCAAAACCCTGTTCAAAACAGTGAGCTAGGATTTAGAGTTTAACCCTGCCTGCCAAGTGTTTGATTAAATGGCCGCAAGAAATAAACTTTTAAATTTTGAAAAGATTTTTGGTGGGTTTGCTAGGAATAAGCTTGAGACTCTGTGGGTGCTTGGGTTTTGAAAATTGAACTGGTTTGAGTGGTTTTTGAAATAGTGGGATCTTCCCATATGAAATAGATTCCATTTTAAACTGTCATTTAAAATTAGCATTTGAATGTTTTTAGCAGATCAAAAAGTGGGCCTTGGTACCTCATTATGTGTACTAGCAAGGGGTGTAAAGATCCAGAATTGTTTCTATTGAGAAATGAGTGCTAGGAACACTCAAAGTAGTGTAGTGGATTAAAAAGGCCAAAATGACCATTCCTCATTTTTAATTGTTTTTTATTTGATTTTCTTGGGGATTTGCTTGGGAAAGATTTAGATGATGTTTATTTTTACCTAAGAAACATTTTACAAGCAATGAATCACAGAACCATGGCAATTCAAATAAATTCCTAATTTAAATGCACATACACATGAATGCTTTCATTTTTAATTTGGAAAAGTTTTTGTTAACCCTAAATTTGATGATTTGGATCTTGATAAGCTTGGATTAAAGTTTTGGGATGTTACACCATTCAAAGGGGTAGATCAATGGGGCCCCTGTCACACCCTAGTTTTAGATAATCTCAATTAGGACTTTGATTGTGCAGTCATGAGCATCATCTTTTAAAAGTGCATGCAAAATAAATAAAGTAAAACCCTAACCTTGTTTCTCTCTCTCTAAAAGAAATTCAAAAGGGTTTTGAAAATGTTTGAAAAACACAAAATACTTGGAGCCCAAATTCAATACTAGGGCCCTGGGTGTTTTACATATTTTATACACTCTCTAGTATTTTTGAAATAGTCTAACACAATTTTGAAATGGATTTAAAAATGCAAAACAGATAATAGAAAAGAAAAAGGATTTCGAGAAATAAAAAACTACAGCAGACCCGTAGCAGGCCGGCCCATCTCTCCTTCCCCTCTCCCTGCCGCCCACCTACGCAGCAGCAAACTTCACCGCAACCCAGCTGCCAGCCCAACAACCAGCCCACTAGGCTCAATACCCCTTCGCCCTTCTTTCCTCATTGTCTTCATCGATGACAGCAAGCAATTGTCTATCACCGCCGCTGTCGTCTGATGCCGCCTCGCCGTCGGAGACGCGGATAAAATCCCCAGCAACGCCTCATCCTCACCCTGATCATCTCGCTCACCTTGTTCTCTCTCTCTTGTTCTTTCCCCACTAGAGACTGAAACCCTAGCTCGCTGTTGACTTGAATCGCCGCTGTCTCCAACCTCCCATGCCTCCGCTGACCGTGCCATGAACTTCGCCTCGATGCCTTCTACCTCCTCGCTGAAGGAATCAAGCCCGAAAGGTCGTAATTGGCCGCAACGACCCCTTCTTCCCCAAGCTCGACGACCACATCCGCCATTTGTGCCATCGCTCCGGTCATCGCCTCGCCTCGCCATCGCCACTAACTTCTCTAGGTGAGATTCTGGTGCTCCAGGCAACCTCTATTCGCTTGGTTGCTCGCCGTATCCACAGCTGCAGTAGCACGCCATCGACCAACTTCCAATGGCCACCTCGTAGCGGCACCGCCAGGTTTAGGTCCCCTTCTTTGCGCTGGTTTGATTAGGCCAGATACCATAGCCCCGCTCTCCCTCCCGCGCTGCTACAGACCACCGCCTATCGCGCCGCCATCATGGTGACATGGTGTTTGCGTCAGCTATGCGCCAGCTTGGCCACGGTGGCACCTGACGTGGCCCTGGCTCACAGGTCAGCCATAGTGGCTAGCCCCAACCCTAGTGTAAAAGTTTAAGCGCCCTACTGACGTCATCTTGAGCCTATGCTGATGTAGTAATCCAATTTAAATTGAACCGCGTAGGTGATTCTAGGGCTCCTCGTTTATCAGGGTTTGCAACCTCAGACCCTGTTTAAATTGTCAAGCATGCTATAGGGTTTCATTTCAATACAATTTAACTTGTCATATCATCATCCTTGTTTGAGCATTGCATCAATGCCATGTGTTGATTTTTGTTTTTCCCTTTCTTTTCGATGTTTGCTTCTTCCCGGTAGAATACAATATCGAGACCGAGATCAACACCATCAAAGAATAACGAACAATACTTGACTGAATGTAACCAAGTTAAGTACAAGGCTCCCGAAGATTTATATTTGGGAATCAACAAACAAGGCAAGCATAGCCCCACACATAAAAGAATCCTATGCTTACGAAAGTATTTCATTCTTGCCATGATGCATACGATTCTACTATGGTCTTTTATCGATAGATAGAGTATCCTATCTGTTGCATTACTCCCTTTGAGCTTATATTACCTGAACCACTGCTCCTAGCATAACTAGGTTTGGCTTGTGTGCACTTGTAGAGCTTATATCTATGTCTTGCTTAGCCATTCTTAGCTATCAGTGCTGGTTCATCCAGATGATGTATCAGATGTAGAGAATCTAGTATGACAGGAGAACATGATGAGATGAGATTGATGGTAAAGGTTAAACGTGCTAAGGCTTGTATGGGAGACCACGATGGGATGTGGTTTTCTTAGTCCCATGCTCTCCACTAATAGGACCCGAGTTCTAGCCTCTTGAATCAAGACGAGCGTATAGCCACATGGGGCTTGGGAACCCCTCTCCTGATTAACTTGCCTAGTAGATTCCATGAGTCACATAGTTCGGGCATTCCATTCGACATATGCATAGAAAATGTTTTGAAAGATTTGGAGGGTGAAGGTGCATCATAACAGGTAGGTAATCATGGATTTGGTTTGGTGGGGGTTGCATCATAGAAAAAGTTTTGAAACAGGAGAACACAAAAGACTCCAAGATCTAGATCCCAAGGATTCCTTCACAAAGAATGTATTTGATTTGGTGGGTGTTGTATCTCTAGTCTCCTCTCTCAAATCCCTCAAAAAGATGCAAGAATCATAGGAGGGGGAATGGGAGAGGGCAAGCTCTTCAAGGTCAACAGTGGAGGAGAGAGAGAGAAAGCCAAAATCTAAGGAAAGAGCTCGTACCCATGAAGGGGAAGAGTAGTGTAATACCTCAGACATTACGCTCTAAGTTCAAGCCTGGACGAACCAAAAGTGGATAAGGATTCTACCGCGGAGGCCCAAGGCCACCCACGTGTAGGCCCGTCGAAGCGAAGCAGGGCATGGTACCGGCCGATCACCTTATCCACTTTCAATAACATCGGGACAAGAGAGAGCGGCGTAAGAGACAGGTAACACGAACACGACATACACAAATGAGTATGTATGTCTGTGACTTACAATAGACATCAGAGTCACGCCATCTAGAAACATAAATATTCAATGCCATACGGCAAGATCCAAATATCCTAGATAGATATAATAGTTTAGGATACATCCTCAAACATCACACAACAGAGTATCAAGCAGAAGCGGAAAACATGATCCGAGTATGGATAAGAAGCAAATCGGCATAAGATGCCCTGAAAATAAGCACATCCCGCCCACAGATCTCATGGATCTCCATTCCCGGAATCTCTACACCGGATAGTCGTTGCCACCATCATCGGTCTCTTCGACTTAGTAGCCTTCCTAGGAGTATACCTGTCCATCTAAACCAAATATTTATCATGTGAGACCCTATGGGTACTCAACAAGTCTTAATGCATCTAAAGGGAACAACCTGGGGTGACACAATTGCAACAAAAGATAATATCTACAAAGTTCTATAGAGACACGTTATGCATCCGCCCAACTAGAGATGGGGAAATGCTCGTCAATTAATAGCAATAGTGATATAAGCAACATAAATAACCTCGCTTGTCCCCCTGCTCGCTTACGGACGAAAGGCGGAAGAACAACCCATCCATTGGCAATTTTATTAAACATTCCATGAGTGTTGTACTAATTACTAGTCATGTTTTAGTCAAATTAAAGGCAGTACTTTAGTTATGCTTCTATGATCGAGAAACTATGCTCCAAGTCGTCAATAACCACGGGTACGGCTTTCAGAAAGTTTTACCCTGCAGGGGTGCACAAATAGCAACACACACACGATCAACCTCGGGAAGAACCAAATAAAATGCAACGAGGCCTCACGACAATGCATTCACAGGATTCATAAATTATTTTAGGGGGCCACCCCACTAAGCTACTTGCAACGAAGTTGGTCGGCTCCGAGACGGACCCAGGGTTTGTGTCAATGGCTTAAACGACTGGGAACCCGAAAGTGTGACTGGGCTTGTCGATACCACCAAAATATTCCATGTTCTAAAACAGTACAGGTGCTCTACATAGAATCGTAAATAAAGCAGTAAAGCATGGTATAAGTACATGATAATAATAAAGCGCCAAACTACTTTGTGGCCCCAAGAAATAAAGTGTGAATCAAGCTCAGGCAAAGGGGGATCCATTGGGTCTCCCGTATATGGATAGTGCGAATAGTCAAGGAACAGGAATCAAGTACTCGGGTCCTACGGGACACAACTGAGCTTAAAGAACCAAGTAGCGGATAATGCTCACCGACGCCTCTTTCATTAGTTATGCCATTACTACTCAGATTAAGTTGTTTAAGTACCTTGTTATCCAAAGACCCGCACAAACCCTACACATCCAATTCTACGACTCGCATGGCTCAAACAACTCCTGTAGTAATGGCTCATAGGATTGAGGTACAATTTTCGGTGGGGTTTAAAAGTAAAGTTTATGGAGTACTTGGGATTCAGGTTTAATGCAATCCCGAATCAATGATGCAAGCATAAGATATAAACATAGGTACTATATGTATGCAAGCATGGGGAATTGCTTGCCTGGAAGCTTGGCTACAGGATAGGAAGGATCCAGGTAATACTTCTGAGGCTCCTGGTACTCTCCTTGCTCAGTGTCTATCCGGATAAAAATCAAACACACAAGGGGGCGAAATAAATACATAGCACAATCATATAAGTCACATGCGACAAGAAAACAAGTATGCCATGATGGAATGATGCACAATTTACGTGGCATAGCATAGCATGGCATGGGTGAGGTGTGGGGTACAAAAACAAAGCATTTTATTAAGTTTTTAGTCATGTTTTACTCCCATAAAAATTGCTGTATACTTAATAGTCATATGATGCATGCTTCAATCCATATCATGGAATGCATAATTAGAATGGTCTTGTCGTGCTGGTCAATTTAAATATATTATTTGTCGAATTCGGAATTACAGAAGTAAAGTTATGAATTTATTAAGAAAAGGCAATTATTGATATTTAAATAATTTCGAAATTTTAAATTGCTCAAAAATTCTTTTGGATGGCATATTTGAATTCCTCATATTTTTCTGATTCAAAAACATTTATTATTTGTATTATTAGAAATTTCCAATAAAAAAGATATGCATTTATTTATTTTATTCCTTTTATCTCTTTTCTGTTAATTAGAAAAATTCCAGAATTTTTTTTGTACAGAAATAGACATAGCCGTTGAGACTAACATATGGGGTCCTGGGGTGCTGACTAGGAAGGCTGTCTACTGTGGACTGCGGTAGCTTTTAGAATAGGCTTGGGGTTTTTTCAAAAGAAGCTTCAGGCAAGAGGGCCACTGAATGAGGAATAAAAAGCCTAGGGTGCTTTTTGGAGAAACATCCAGAACCGATCAGTTTGGTGTTGACAAACTGAAGTTGAGCACGCGAGAAACAGCTAGCTCGAGCCGTCTTTGGAAGACGATTCCCATGGCTGTGGTGCATCGATTCGATTAAGGTCAGGTGCGTTTGAAATAAGGAACAACGAAGATGAACAATGTGTGCAGTTTTTAGCCGGATATGGACGGGATTATCTGGAAAACGGCTAGATTCAGAGCGGAAACATACTTGCTACGACTGAAAACTTGTAGGTCAAAAACAGTGAGCTCGCCAGATCTTTCGGCGACGATTGCGAGAAACCTTCACGAATTTGGGGATGCCATAAAAAGGAAAAGTGTAGAGGGAACAATGGGCTACCACTTTCGTTTAGCGATAATCTCCGGAAGAGGGCTGTGGCAGCCGGGATCTAGTGGGGAACGGAGGCAGCTCGGTGGCGTGTGCTGCTACTATTGTCGTTGTGGCTGCTTGCGTGCGTGCTGGTGTTGCTGCGGTGCTATTCGCGGGCGCGCGCGCGGCTGCTGTTACGCGTGTGCCGCGGTCGACGTCGATGAAGGCGGGGCATGGGAGACGCATGGTGGGAGGCAGGAGCTCACTGCCGTGGCGACTGGCGAAGCAGAGGTCGCTGTTGACGATGGTGATGGCGGCGCGGCAGCGAGGACGATGGCGGCGTGGTGCTGACAAGGTGCTCTGTTCGACCAGCTCCAGCATCTCGGCATGGTACTCCTCCTGGCCGACATGGCTTGGGAACCGGCGGTGTTCAGCGGAGGGGAAGACGGTGGCAGCATGGCCATGTACTAGAGCTCGGCTTAGGGTCTTGTGGCGACATGGAGGCGAGAAGGAAAGGAGGACAGGGCTGGAGATCTGGCTGTAAAAGGAAGGGGTGGTGGTTGGCCTCGGGTACTTTGCTAATGCTTTATCCAGAGACTACGGCAAGGCTCGGAGGGGCACACCAAGGGCGTGTGCGTGTGTGTCGGGGTGATCACGCGGGGTACGTGAAGGAGGAGCGGGGCAAGCCAGCGGTGCACGCGGGTGCTGCTGTTTCTGTGTGTCGCGGCGCAGAGGGACGAAGAATAGGACCCGCCAAGGATCCGGCTTGCAACAGGTTCAGAGATGGATCAGAACTAGGTCAGCTGCAGCCTGTGTTGGCCTGTTTCAGGGGTCATCTGGGTTGATCGATGGGCACAGGTTCAGGATCCGATGGCCAACTTTCAGGTGGCTTTGAGGCTGGGCGATGGTGCTCCTGGGAGGCTGGGATCTTGTTAGGGTTTAGAGGGGTTTGGCTTAACTAGGTATCTTAGATAGACAAAATAGGTTTTATTTTGTTTGTTTTGGTCTGATTTATTTTTCAACCTAGCTTCCAAGAATAACATGCATTATCAAGAGTAAAAGAAAACAATGAAAAAAAGGATGGCTGGTTAGATTGGTAGGGTATTTTCTTAAGATGGGGGTATGATGGTCCTTAAGTTGAGATACACCCTCATAAATAAGATTCAAAAAGGAAAACATCAAATAAAAGAAGATGGAGGCACCATTGCATGGCATGCATGCATACACGATGTGGTGATGAACATCACCACACCTCAACTAGCACTTGTATTCCAATAAGCTTCCTCTTATGAGAGGATTTAGAAAAGAGTATATTTGAAAATAAAAGGCCAATTATAGTGTGTATGGGCCACTATGGTTTTACTTGTCCTCATTATTTCTATTATACTCAAGTCTTGAGTCAAACCATACAAAGAAGCTATAAAGTATTCTACATTGTATATCATGTAAAGGTGGCAAAGTATCTCCCACACTAATACCGTGAAGAAAATATTAGACAAGTATGGAAGCATGGCTACAAGAGAGGATCCATCCCAATATTATGAGCGAGATTTAAATACCAAAAGAAAACATGGCTCATATATAATTAAAATGGTGGAGATGATGGATGGAACCAAAGGAAGGTGGCAATGTAGATGGTTTTTAGATGAATCCAAAGAAAGGTGGTGGAGTTGAAAGACATATGCCCCAACTCAACTTGGGCATTAAATAATATATCAAGAACCAACTACAATGTATCAAGAGAAAAATACAATTCATAAGAATACAAATGCATATGAGTGAAGAATCAAATTAAAAGGGGTTTTATATGATGCTCAAATGCAATGTGGCATGGTGACATGAGCATGATATAATGATGATGCAATAAAAGATATGTAGGAAGTAGCAATCTCTACAAGAAAAGTTGGCTTTTATAACGGACGATTTTCATGGTTGAAGGCCCGTTTTTCGTGGCTAAAAAGTCTTCTACGACGGATGCCCTTCGTGGTAAAAGCCCCGTCACAAAAGAATCTACCACGTTTTTTTTCTGACCGTAGCGGATCGCACCCTTCAGCCACAAAAACTTGTTTCATCGTAGATCTGTTCGCCACCTGTGTTGACTGTTGACGTCATGCAAAAATGCCATGTGGCACCCGCCGTTAACGGTCGGTTACCGCCGTTAACAGTCACAGAAACCATGGCAAAAGCCTGACCCAGACAAGGCCTGCTAATTGTTAAGTGGGTCGGCCCACAAGGAGAGCCCAATAAGATTACAATCCTTTACTCTCACGACGTGTACTGTTTGACGTGGCCCATTAATGAATCCATCCAGGGTCCGTATGATTTCAGGACCGTTACAGTTTTGGCCTAAAGAAGGCCCACTTTGGTAGAATAATATGCGGCCCATTAGGGGCCTACGCTAAAAGGTCAGACACTGTTAAGGCCTGTAGGCAGCCCGTTACTGTTCCTATGGCCGGTGGGTTCCGCTCCTGTTCTACCCATTTATTGTTATGGTCTTTTACATTTCTGGGTTGCTAGTGTTAGGATCCTTTACTGTCCTGGCCTTTTACTGTTCTGGCCTTCTATTGTTCCGGCCGTTCACTGTTTAGGCCTTTTGCTCTTATGGCCTTTTACTGTTCAGGTCATTTACGGTTCATGCCATTTACTATTTAGGCCTTTTACTCTTCAGACCATTTTACTGTGCGGGCCCTCTACTATGCGGGCTTTTTACTGTTTAGGCCTTTTATTGTTTCAGCTCTTTACTATTCACGTATATCAATATTCGGGCCCATTACAGTTCGGGCCCTTTACTATTCTCGCCTATTGTTGTTCAGCCCTATACATTTTCAGGGCCTTTGCCACTTATAAGGCCCACCAATATACTGACCTGCCACTTACGGCCTTTTAGTATTTATTTGGCCCATCTGCTGGCCAGCATATTTGGGTATTCTATAACTATGGAGAAATTCTAGTTTTAAACAGTCTGTTAATATTTCAGCCTGCTAATGGCCGCGCTAGGATCATCCTATTACATCAACAGATATTTTTTGAAATTTATTATAGACCAACGTTCAACAAAAACAAGATGAAGCATTACAGAGACATCACGAGACATGTGTTGGAACATGGTTTCTACTATGGAGCTTACATCCCCATACAAGTAAGAACTGGCATACCATGACAGTTGCAGAAGAGATTATCAAGTAGATGGTCCATCAAATCTTGTCGATCTTCCAGTTCTTGTATCTGTTCACGTGTAATCATGATTATTCCATATATTTGCTCTGTTTCTTGTTCAATTAAATCAATTATTTGGAGTGCAGCTGTAACACCCCTTTCTCCTGGAAAAATTGAAACCGTGGGCCGATGCAAGCAATAATTACTATCACTCCTGCTTTGTGAAATGACCTCAATACTTAACATATGATTCCTCCCTTCTGCCCCATAACTTCATGTGCAGCCTGAAACAAAGAAAACAAGTCAGCACTGCGTACCAGCTAACTGGCGGCCCTCTTATATGTAAAATAGTTCAAATTTATCATTGGCCAGGAACAATTAATGATGTGCCTCGTACATCTCTTTCCGGAATAACAGGAACTGTCGATGTCCTGGACCGATGCGTACATGTGCAAGTATCATAGCCACTCTGGAAGAAACACTACATGTTATTTGCATGCTGAAACTAAGACATATTAAGTTAGAGCAGCAAAGTAGGCAAAAAAACACTATGTTCATTGTCAAAGAATTTCAAAATTGGTAGTGTCCTAATATAACAAATCAAGCCATCAACATGTGTGTCTCATGTAGACTAACTGAACTAGTGTGGTAATTAATGTAGGGAATCAAGCAACTCGACTCTTTCCCTCATAAACTAACCATATCACTGCATAATGGAAACATAGAAATATAACAAAAGAAGGTGCATGAGATTCCTTCAGCTGCTTAGAAATGTAAGAATATCATTTAAAAATGGTCTATAGTATGAACTAGCCAAAAAAGTGACCTGCATCCACAGGTGGCATTGCTTTAATCATCAGGCAACTATGATAGTACCTTGGGAAAACAAGCAATAGACCAAGTGTCTTAAATAGACTACCAGAATCATTTCAAACAAACAAGATATAACCATTCCTTTTTAGTAGCCAGATCATTCAAATATTTTTATCGTCGGACCAGTAAATAAAAAAGAAGAGGCCATTTGCTGCCAAAACAATAGTTGGATGCATCCAAAAAGTAGAACAAACCTTCTTTATAATACCTACAACTATTGTATTTCCAATTGCTGATAGTATCATTGTACATATAACCAGGCAAGAAAATCCAGTAGACAAACAAGCAAATGATACATTGTGCATCTTGCAAGGTCAATGAAGTATTTAAACAGTGTATGTCTAGGAACCACGTTAGAATATAGGCAGTGGAAATTTTAGAAAGGATCCCATGGAGCTTAGCCGATAACATATTAGTTCGGCCTTTTACGGGTTAGCGGACTACTGAGCACGTAGAGAATGAAGCCACTGAAATTTGAGAATGAAGTCCATGGAGAATATTCTATGGAATATAACCCACGTAGAGAAATATCCAAACTCTTTTTAATTCGGCCTTTTGGACATTGCCCCCACCTCTCATAATAAAAAAAACTCCGCCTACCCATGTTTTTAAGAAAATACCCCGTTATGTGGCATTTTATAAATTGAGATGCCATGAGTGCTGCCCTATTATATTTTAAAAGAGATAAACATAGACACACAAAATATTTTAAGAAGACTAATACATAAGTTGTAGTACTAATAAAAGTTCAATGATATTTTTTCTATAAATATCTTTGTTTTATTTGGCACTCAGTTTACGTTTATTTGATTTGAAGGTATTTTGTTCGAATCGCCTTTGTGTGTGTGTATCTTGGGTTTATATTTTTTTCTTCTAGCAATATCACATTACGGAGAGGCTGACATCACGGACCCACCAGCATGCAACGTCCCTGGAGTTTGTTTTGAGGGTGGGTTCGAAAAAAAAGTTTAAATACTTGTATAGAGAGGCTCGCATCAGGGACCCACCAGACAAAACATTGTTGGGCCATGCAGAGAAAAACAAAAAAATTCCTACGCGGTGATCCCAAGATCTAACTGAGGTAGTAGGCCACAAGAATTACCACTAGACGCACGGTTGCGGAATCGGTGAAGCACGTCGCTTGATGCAGTGCAGTCCTCACGATCCGTTCCGATCCACGATCATCGTAGTGCTGAACGTACAACACCTCCGCCAGTATCCACACGTACGAGGAGCAGCACCGGCGATGGAGTGCTAGGCCGGTACGACGGCGACAGGACTAGACTAGATTAGAGCTAGGGTTTCCAACATATGGAGTGACCTAACCATGTGCTCTAAGCACCTGCGCCCTAGCTTATATAGGGAGTGAAAGTGGGCTCCACTCACTTGTGACCCATTCACTAAAAGGCCTATATTAGTCACTACAAGTCCCACTTACTGACTAAGTCCATGTCTCTATTTGGGTCCAACCCAAATAGATTTCCTGTTTGGGTCTAACCCAAACTTGCTCCCGCTCTTAACTGTGTGACCCGATAGGCTCATGGTGACCCGGACACGATCCGAGTCTCACTCGTGACCGATCAGTTGCTAGCGGCTCCTAGCAGAACGTGCCAACTCCCAAGTACCAAAGAGTCATGACGACATGCCTTTCAATGTGAATTTCGTATAAGTCCCTTTCAAGTGTTAACCAAGGAGTCGGACTAATTGTTAGTCCAGTGAATCGTATATCATGGAACGAGAATAGAGAGTCGAGCTATTAAAGGGATGACAACAACTCGCCTATAGCTTGACAAGATATATCATGAGGCAAAGGGAATTGGACGAAAGTCACATTGAAAAAGGTGTGTCTTCTGACTTTACGACGCTTGGGAGTTGGCACGTCTTGTTAGAGGCCGCTACCAACTATCAACTCGGAGTGGTGACTCGTGTCGTGTCCAACTGTATGTAAACCTACAGGGTGTCACACTTAAGGGTAAGGACCCCATGTGGATTAGATCCATGTGGAGATTGGGGTACGGCCTAGATTGGTCTCAAGCGTTTAGCCCAGCTAGGAGTGTATATAAGTGGAGTAACAAGGGATAGTCCCTAACCTAGCCGTCACTTTCTCCACTCCCATTTCGGGCTAGACAGGATCTAGCAGTCCTCTACCTAGAGCTTCCTTCCTGTACATGTGGATACCGGTGGAGGCGTTGCACGTGTGGCGCTGGAGACAAGGAGGTCCGTGGGGATCTGGACGTGCTGTACGAGGATTGTTCGACACGGCATCAACTGACGTGCTTCATCAACAATCTGCACCTACGCGTCTAGTGGTGAATCTCGTGGCCTATCACCTGAGCTGGATCTTGGGAGTACCGCATAGGGGAAAAAGTTTTGTTTATCTCTGCGTGACCCAACAGTGGTATCAGAGCGATAGCTTCTGGTTTTAGGCTCGAGATCTTGCATATGTGATATGCAGTTGGTGTTAGATTGGATCTAATTGCAGTTTTGGTGATCGATCTATGAGATAGATCAGTTTTGTACGAAGTTGATTGGATCAACTGTACTCGGGGGAATGGATGATCTGGTTTCCGTGATCTAACTGCTAAGGTCGTGGAATGACATACCCCTACCCGTCGGCTTCCTCCATAGGGATAGACTGTGGCACGCAAATCCGGATGTGGTGATCAAAGATCAAAGAGTTTGGTCGAATCGGAGTCCGGATAGGATGTGGACCACCGGCTTCGCCCTGTCGTAGCGCCTTAGATGTCGTTGCGAGTTTCACAACGCCGGTAGATATCGTATCTATGCATAACTTGTTTTTGCAGGATGATATTGTGAATGGTATGGCTTATGTGCATGTGATGTGTGTAATCCATACGTGATCTGTGTATCACGGTTTTGTCAGCCGTCTGGAGCCTAGGTGGCGTCATTTTATTGTATAACGACCTGCGTGTCGGATTCTCCATGTAATTTACATTACTAGCTAGTGTAGCTGTTTGGATAACCCGGATGGCATGCAAGTCAATGTACAAGTCGGCTACATGGTATAAGACGGCGCGTGACAAGAGTTGACACGAGTCGAATTACAAGCTTTGTGGAGATGGAGATCGCCATGAAGAGAGCCATACCATTTCACATTATAATTGCATTATTTTGTGTTATTGTTATGTCTCTGTTTTACCTCTATTAGATAGTTGGTAGAAAGTAATCCCTCAAAGAAGGTCTAGTCGGTTTCCCCACCAATGCTGCACCATCACAAGTCGGACATTGTTGGTAGTGGGCTCATAAAATTGAGGTGCTATCAATTCTTTCCGACTAGGTGGGTTTGAGTTGGACTCTTACAGCGGAAGCACTCGGTAATCTAGACGGGTCTATCACAATGGTTGTGGGACTCGGGGAAAGGTCGGATGGGAGCCGAGGCATGTGATGCCACCCATCCAACATGAGTCGTATGAGATATGATTGACAAGGAGTTGTCTACCTAGATCACTTGACGGCTAGCGGTGATGCTGAAGCTCACTAGTCGGCTTGCTTATTTAGGGTCCTAAATCACTAAGTAACCATCGGAGGGGTGTTGGTTCTAGTGGGAGCATAAGTATTAAAGTGTTTAATATGCTTGATCTTTTATGAATACATATCTTAATTGTTTTGCATATTTTTCTATTGTAGATCAATGTCACCTAGCAGCCTCCCTTAGATTTCCAGTTTTGCTTTGAGAACCATCTTAGAGAAAGATAAGCTAAATGGAACTAACTTCACCAACTGGTATCGCAATCTGAGAATTGTTCTCAAGCAAGAAAAGAGGGACCATGTCCTAGACAACCCACTTCCAGATGAGCCGAATGAGAATGCGAGTGTCGCAGCCACCAATGCCTACCGTAGGACATGTGATGAGTCTACGGAGATTAGCTGTCTTATGCTTTCTCACATGGAACCAAACTTGTAGCAGCAGTTCGAGAATGTTGAGGCCTACGATATGATCGAAAGCCTCAAAAGTATGTTCCAGGCTCAGGCGAAGACTGAGAGGTATCAAGTCTCTCAGGCTTTGTTGAGCTGCAAGCTTAAGAATGGCGATCCACCGAGTCCGCATGTGATCAAGATGGTTGGTTACATGGAGTCTTTGGAAAGGCTGGGCTACCCCATTAGCGAAGAGTTCGCTACAGACATAATTCTGAACTCTCTTCCTAGTGTGTATGATCAGTTCATATCGAACTACCACATGCATGGTATGGATAAGAAGCTCACTGAATTACCTGGGATGCTCAAGCAGGCTGAGGCGGATCTCAAGAAAGGCGCCAGTCAAGTGTTGATGGTGCAAAATAAGGCTAAGTTCAAGAAGAGTTCTTGGACTAAGAAGAAGAAGGCTAAGTCAGGAGGTAAGGCCGAGGACCCGGTCCAAAGCGCTTCCTCGGGGACTAAGCCATCTCCTGCAGTCGGATCCACTTGCTTCTATTGCAAGGGGGATGGCCACTGGAAGAGGAATTGCAGCAAGTATCTGGCATATAAAGCCAAGAGTGGAGGTGTGACTTCCAGCTCAGGTACGCTTGTTTGCAATGTTATAGACATTTATCTTGCCGATGCACCTGATAGTTCTTGGGTATATGATACCGGATCAGTTATTCACATCTACAACTCGTTGCAGGGACTGGTAAGATATTGGAGCGTGGCGAGAGGCGAGGTTGACATTCGAGTCGGCAACAAAGTGAGAGTCGCTGCGTTGGAAGTCGGCACGATGCAACTTCATTTACCTTCTGGATTGTTAATGGAGCTAAATAATTATTATTATGTTCCAGTGCTTAGTCGAAACATCATTTATGCCTCATGTTTGATGAGATAAGGCTATGCGTTGAATATTAAAAATAATGGTTGTTCTTTATATTTGAATGATATGTTTCACGGCTTTGCACCCGTTCAGAACTGGTTATTTATTTTGAATCTTGATGGTGAGTCTATCTATAATATAAATGTGAAAAGGTTAAAACCAAATGATCTGAATATAACTTACTTTTGGCATTGTCGGCTTGGTCATATAAGTTGGAAACGCATGAAGAAGCTCCATGATGATGGACTCCTAACTTCGTTCGACTTGGAGTCATTCGAGACATTTGAATCCTGCCTACTCGGCAAGATGACCAAGACACCTTTTGCAAAGAGTTGTGAAAGGGTGTCCGACTTGTTGGGACTTGCACATAGTAATGTATGTGGCCCAATGAGCACGACAGCTAGAGGTGGTTATGATTACTTCATTACCTTCACTGATGATTTGAGTAGGTATAGATATATGTACTTGATGAAACATAAGTCGGAAGTCTTTGAAAAGTTCAAGGAATTCCATAATGAGGTACATAATCAAACTGGCAAGAAAATAAAGTTTCTTCGTTCAGACCGAGGAGGCGAGTACATGAGCCATGAGTTTGATGACCATCTAAAGGGTTGTGGAATAGTTCCTCAGCTCACTCCTCCAAGAACGCCGCAGAGAAACGGTGTGTCGGAAAGGAGGAATTGGACCTTGTTGGACATGGTACGATCAATGATGAGTCGGACAAATCCGCCTTTATCATTTTGGGGTTATTGTCTAGAAACTGCAGTATTCACACTAAACAGAGTACCATCAAAGTCAGTAGAGAAGACACCGCATGAGATGTGGACTGGCAAGAAGCCGAGTTTGTCTTTTCTTAAGATTTGGGGTTGTGAAGCTTTTGTCAAGCGACTTCAGTCGGACAAGCTTACAGCTAAGTCGGATAAGTGTATTTTCGTGGGAATCCGAGGGAAACCTTGGGTTACTACTTCTACAACCGAGAAGAGGGCAAAGTGTTTGTCGCTCGGAACAGTGTCTTCCTTGAGAAAGAGTTTCTTAGTCAGGGAGTCAGTGGGAGCACGGTGCAGCTCGAAGAAATTCGAGAGATACCGGCCAGTAGCGAGTCAGCAAAAGCCTTAGAGGTTGAGCCGGTCGTGGTACCTGAGCCAGCAACTGCACCGACACTACGAAGATCGGCCAGATTGCGAAGTGTTCATGATGTGTTACTCTTGGACAGTGATGAGCCGGTAACTTATTCGGCAGCGATGGTGGGATCTGATTCTAAGTCATGGCTTGGAGCCATGAGATCCGAGTTAAAGTCCATGGATGAAAATCAAGTTTGGAACTTGGTTGATCTGCCAGACAGTGCAAGACCCGTCGAGTGCAAATGGGTCTTTATGAAGAAAACTGATATGGATGGAAACGTTTCTATCTATAAAGCACGACTTGTCACGAAAGGGTTCCGACAAGTTAAAGGAGTTGACTACGATGAGACTTTCTCTCCTGTGGCGATGCTTAAGTCAGTTCGGATCATGTTAGCTATAGCAGCCTATTTCAACTATGAGATATGACAAAAGGATGTCAAGACGGCTTTCCTTAATGGATGTTGGGGGGATACCCCCAGGTAGGGTCACACCGGGGTATAAAGGCCGAGTTAGCCGAGGTTCGGCAAGGCCAAACCAGATGCTAGCCGGGTCACCTCAAGGCAGGCCGAATCACGGGGTAACCCGGACCAGGGGCATGCGCCTAACTAAGTCTCAACCGACTTAAGCAGTAAGTCGGATGTGCATGTTTTACTTATATGCAGGAACAGGTGTGGCTAGATCAGCTATGATCCGGGTCACGTCTGGCTTCTAGGAGAAGAAAGGAATCTCGCTGGTCAAAAGAAGCCCCGGTACGCACTACCTGAGCGAAGCAAGCAAGGACAGGACCACCGGGGCGGGGCCGACAAGGGTGACGACGCCCATGTCGGCTGACGCGGACGCCGTAGAGGCTCACGTAGCCAAAGCATGTGTGACGCAGGGGAAAAGCACCCCGGTCGGCTTACTACTTTGGGGGGAAGCATATTCCTAAGAATATGCTTCCACGTATGACCTAAGCAGAGCCCGAGCTCCCTCTATAAAAGAGGGGCTAGGGTTTCGGTAGATGGGGTTGGTTCTTCTACTATTCTGGTTTGGCTAGGGTTTTTGGTGTGATCTGTGGGTGAGAGTAAGAGAGCTCCTTCTTCCTCCTCTCGCCAATACAGCTCTAGGAGCACTTGTAATCTTGGTAACTAAGCAATACAAACAATTGTGTGGAGAATCACTTCACTATCCCTCCCTGGATTCCCCTAGCGTGTATTAGTCCCCACCTTCAGCCTATCCATGGCATCTGCCATGACACCACCACGACAGTTGGCGCCCATCGTGGAGCTAGCGGCGCTAGCAGGGGTCAAGATCCGGACGGGAAACATCATCGGCACCGGCGAACGCATCGTCTCCGGGCTCATTCATCGCTTTGGAGCGCTGGATTTGGTCTGCAACAATGCTGGCTGCTTCAGCACGCGTCCTCTTCCGCGCAATGGCCTCTTCATCAGGCTCGGCGCGCACAAGGTCTACGTTGCTGTGGACATGTCGTGTGTTCATCCGCGTCACGTCGTCGAGGCAGGGGAGCCACCCCTCACCGTGGTTCCCGGAACGCGTATCGCTCGCTCCCAGGACCATGCGGAGGTGATGATGACCGCGCCGGGGGCGGGCGCGAGCTAAGATTCGGCGCTAGATCCGGAGGTAACGCCTAGGGCGCCGAGGAAAGGTAGGGGTCCTCCACTTGAGAGGCCAGAAAACGTGTTGAGGGAAGCAATGGATAGCTTGGCAAACCCTGTAGGAGCGGTAGTAGATCCGGCTCGAGCGCAGGCCGAGCTGGAAGAAACTAGGCAGAAAATACTAGAGGGCGCGAAAAAGATAGCGGCGGCACAGCAGTCGTTGAATATGACACTGCGTGAGTACGCAAAGGCGAACAAGGTTGACGCAGTAAAAGTGAAAGGAAGAAATCTCATGAGCCAGATGAACAGAGAGGGTGATATTGGAATCGAGGAATCAGAAAACTGTTTGTCCGTGGGTCTGCCGAGGTATAGTACCCCGGCAAAGAACCTTAGAGCAGCGGATGCAGCTGCGTCCGAGTTAGAGGGTCTGACGGGTGAAGCCCGGTAAAGACAACAGGATAGGGTTAATGAGCTGGTTCGGATCGCGAACAGGCAAAACGAGGAACTGCTCAGAGCTAACCCAGAGAGAGCTGGAGCCTCCAAGATCATCCATTCGGCGGTGGTTAACCCGGAGAAATCCGCTGGAGCCGCATCGTCTCCTCATGGTAGTCCAAGGAGAGAAGAGGTAGTAACCTCGGCCAGACGGAACAAACAGATCGTCCCCTATGACCCAACGCGGGCGGGGAAAGGAAAAGAAGCTCACAAAAATGATGATCGACGGAGTGTGAGCCGAGGTGAAGCTGGCCGAGGTAACCGCGACCAAGGCAATGCCAGTCAAGGGAACGTTGTCAACGGCAATGCCGGATAGCGAAACTCGGTCGGAGCAGGACAACCGCAGCAACGGAATATACCAAGGCAAGAGCAAAGTGCCGGCCGAGGTATGCAACAGAAAGGCGCTCCACGACAGCAAGACAGGTATAATGATGGAGACTCGGAAATGGCAAACGCGGGATACCCAAGGCCGGACTATCATGTGATAGGGTCAAGACAGGGAAGCAGGGATTTGATGCCGGATGATGCCAGGTTGAAACTGGATCGATTGTATAGGTCAGAACAAATTGAATGTCAAGGTCCGCCGGGTCCAGCATGTTTTGGACCCCGGATCATGAAGGAGCCACCGATACCGAACTTCCAGCTACCCAGGGGCACGAAGACGTATGACGACACTACAAAGCCGGAGGATTGGCTAATAAATTATGCTACAGTTGTGAAAATTGCCACTGGCAACCTGAGATGGGCTGTACAATATGTACCCCAGATGTTGGAAGGACCGGCAAGGGTATGGCTGAACAATTTGCCACCAGGAAGCATCAACTGCTGGATAGATTTCGAGGAAATGTTCATCAGCAATTTTTCGAGTACGTATCAGAGGCCAAATAGGCCGCAGACCCTAGCTATGTGCAAGCAAAGGCCAAATGAGACGGATCGGGAGTTCTTAACCCGGTGGTGCACTATGAGAAACTCGTGTGAGGGTGTGATCGAATCACAGGCCATAGCATGGTTTGCACAAGGGTGCATCTATGCAAGCGAGTTGTGGCAGAAGTTGCAAAGGAAAATGCCAACTACGTTAGCAGAGATGATCCGGATTGCAGATTCGTATGCTTTGGGTGATCCAACTCAGCCTAGGCTCGTATCAAACGAGTCAAACGATGAGTACTATCAGAGAGATGGGGCCGGATCATCCCGGAGGAATGACTACAGAGGAAAAAGGAGAGATGATAGATCGGATCAAAGATACGGTTCGCACCAAGTTGCAGCTGTAAATCAAGATCAGCCCGGAGCAGGGGGCAGTCAACGCCAAAAAACTGGAGGGCAGTGGACTCCGAGAAACGATGGCAAGAAGACTTGGACACCAGAGCAAAAGAAGCAATGGCAAGAAAGGAAAGACCGTCTGAGGTATACTTATGAGTCGATGTTGGACCAGCCGTGTAAGTTTCATACACCAAATCCGAACAACCCAGCAGGTCATACGACGAGGCAATGTGAGTGGATGCGCAAGATTGAACAAGGTGGTTCGGGGAATGCTCAGGCACCCCGCAATGATCAACCTCGGCAGCAATTGCTCTCCGGAGCGAACACGCAACAGCTAATGTTGCCTCCCCCTCCGCCGAGGTATGATAACAATGAGAGAAGAGATACAGTGCATCAAGTAGAAAATCAGCATCAGCCAGATCAGAGATACCCCAGAAATGAGGGGAGAAACGAGTACAAGGGCACCATCAGAGCTATTGTGTGTTCACCACTGAGGAAACAGATAGAAAGAGCTTGCAGCGTAGGCATATGGAGGTGAATGCAGTAATGCCCGCAGTGACGAGGTACATGCCTTGGTCTGATCAGGAAATCACCTGGAGCATCAGGGATCATCCCAAGCTGATGCCAAGCCCTGGTTCGTATGCGTTGGTGCTGGATCCGACACTCATTGGACCTAGCATTAACGTAAGGTTCTCAAAGGTGTTGATCGACAATGGCAGTAGCATTAACATCATGTATGCGGACACAATGCGCAAGTTGGGTATCTCGGAAAACATGCTGCAGGCCACGAGGACAACTTTCCATGGAATTGTGCCTGGCATCTCTTGCAAGCCCATAGGCAAGGTCCGGGTTGACGTCCTGTTCGGCACAAGGGATAACTGTCGAACCGAAAATTTGGAGTTCGAGGTGGTGAACTTGGAAAGTGCCTACCATGCATTACTCGGAAGGCCAGCCCTGAACAAATTCATGGCAAGCTGTCACGTTAGCTACTTGAAGATGAAGTTTCCCAGACCAAACGGGGTGATTACCATTGCAGGGGATTTCCGACGTTCCATGGAGTGTGCGTCAGGCGGGTCAAACTTAGCCGAGTCACTTGTGATTGCGCAGGAAAAAAGGAAAATTCAAGAGGTGGCGGCATTGGCTCATTCCGCACAGCAGTATATGCCGGCGCTGAGTAACCCGCATGGAAGTGTCTCCTTCCAGGCCATGAAAGATACCAAGAAAGTTCCTGTGGATGACATGTTCCCTGAGCGCACCGTAACAATTGGTGCCGGGTTAAGTGATAAATAGGAAAGCGAGCTCGTCAGCTTCCTCCGTGAGAATCGGGACATTTTTGCTTGGTCCACACAGGACTTGCAAGGTGTTCCGAGGGAGTTGGCCGAGCACTCTTTAAATGTGAGACCCGGAGCTAAGCCGGTGAAGCAACCTCTCCGCCGCTTAGCCGAAGATAGGAGGAAAGTCATTGGGGATGAGATAGCTTGGTTGCTAGCTGCAAGATTTATCATGGAAGTTCTTTACCCGGATTGGCTGTCTAATCCGGTGCTGGTGGAAAAGAAGAAGGATGACCCGAACGTTGCAGTGGTTTGGCGCATGTGTATTGATTACACGAACCTGAACAATGTGTGTCCAAAAGATCTATTTCCGCTGCCAAGAATAGATCAGGTCATAGACTCAATTGCTGGATGTGAATTGTTGTCATTCATTGATGCATATTCTGGTTTCCACCAGATACCTCTGTATCCGGATGATCAAATAAAAACTGAGTTTATTACCCCGTATGGGGCTTATTGCTATCGCACGATGCCGTTTGGTTTACGTAATGCAGGGGCAACGTACCAAAGATGTATGCAAAAATGTTTGCACGACCAAATAGGTCAAAATGTACAGGTGTACGTGGATGATGTGGTTATCAAGACCAAGGCAAGCAAAACGCTCCTTGACGATATCAGGCAAACGTTTGCGAATCTAAGGAGGTTCCGGATGAAACTTAACCCAAAAAAATGCACCTTCGGTGTCCCGGCTGGCAAATTGCTTGGTTTTCTTGTTTCTAGCTGAGGTATCGAGGTTAATCCAACCAAAATCCGGGACATCGAACGAATGGAACTACCGAAGTGTCTTAACGATGTCTAGAAGTTCACAGGTTGCCTGGCCTCGTTAAGTCGGTTTGTATGTCGGTTGGGAGAGAAGGCATTGCCTCTTTACCAACTCATGAAAAAGTCGGATAAGTTCGTTTGGACGCCACAGGCCGATGAAGCCTTTACCCACCTGAAGAAGATGTTAGCCACGGCACCAGTGCTAGCCTCACCATTGTCAAAGGAGCCAATGTTGCTCTATATAGCCGCAACCAACCGAGTTGTAAGTGCAGTGATAGTGGTGGAGCGCGACGAGGAAGGTAAGTCAGTGCAAAGGCCAGTGTATTACTTGAGCAAGGTGTTGTGAGCTTCAAAGCAGAACTATCCAGACTATCAAAAGGTGGCATATGGCGTGTACATGGCCGCCAAGAAACTGAAGCACTACTTTGAGGAGCACCCTATCCGGGTCATTTGTGAGGCCCCCATATCCGAGATGATGAGTAACAAGGATGCGAGCGGCAGAATTGCAAAATGGGCAATTGAGCTAGCTCTTTATGCACCGCAGTATGAGAGAAGAGAGGCCATCAAATCTCAAGCTGTGGCGGACTTTTTCGTGGATTGGGCCGAGGTGCAATACGAACCGCCACTCCCATATCCGAATTATTGGCAAATGCACTTTGACGGATCAAAAAAAAACCCGGGCTAGGTGCTAGAGTCGTACTCACGTCGCCAAAGAAGGACCAGTTGAAATATGTGCTGCAGATCCATTTCGCCACATCAAATAATGCGCTGAGTATGAAGCACTTGTGCATGGGCTCAAGGTGGCAAAAGAGATTGGGATACGTCGGATTATATGCTTTGGCGACTCAGATTTGGTGGTGCAGCAAGTGTCGGGAGTATGGGACGCCCTTGATCCAAACATGGCACTGTACAGATTTCATGTGCCGAAGATATCTGGTTACTTTGAGGGATGCGAATTTCACCATGTACCCCGGGTGGAAAATGAGGCTGCCGACATGCTGTCGAAGCTCGGGTCAACCCGACAAGCAATTCCACCGGGTGTAGCGTTAGAGCACCTCAGGAAACCATCCATCAGGCCCTTCCTAGAAACCGACTCGATCTATGCCCCGGAGGACACGGAATCCGGAGCTGTGCCCATGGACATTGACATGGGAAGTGGTGCGTGAAATCCGGGGACTGCCTCAGCAAACCCGGGTACTGCTTCATTGAACCCGGGGACTGCGTCGCAAGACCCGAGGACTGCTCAGCGTGATCCAGTTGAAGTTATGCCGGTGGATCAGATGGAGATTGATGAGGATGTGTTCCCTGTGCGAGCAATACCAGCTTGGGCACTACCTATATTCAATTCCTGAAAGATGGAACATTACCCACTGAGGAAGTGCTGTCCAGGCAAACATAGAGGAGGGCAAAGGCTTACACGATCATCAATTCCGAACTGTAAAAAAGGAGTGTGACCAATGTCCTCCAGCGATACATTGACCCGGAAGAAGAGCTTGACATCCTCTGAGATATACATCAGGGGGAATGCGAGCATCATGCCTCATCCCGAGCCTTGGTAGCAAAAGCTTTCCGGCACGGATTCTACTGGCCAAATGCCTTAGAGCAAGCGGAAGATCTGGTGAGAAAATGTAATGGTTGTCAGAGCTACGCTACCAAGACACATATGCCAATGTCAGAACTCAAGACCATACCAATCACTTGGCCATTTGCCGTATGGTGCTTGGATATGGTTGGCCCGTTCAAACCAGCAAGGGGAAATATGACTCACATTCTGGTAATGGTGGACAAGTTTACAAAGTGGATTGAGGTAAAGCCTATAATAAAATGTGATGGAGCTACGGCCGTAACGTTTCTCAAAGATATCATCGTGAGGTACGGTTATCCTCACAGTATCATAACTGATAATGGCACAAATTTTGCGGAAGGAGCATTTGCGCGTTTCTGCTGGGATAAGATCCGGCTGGACGTAGCCTCGGTAGCCCACCCCGCATCGAACGGACAAGTGGAAAGATCCAACGGATTAGTATTTTCCAGGATAAAACCCCGGCTCGTTGAGCCGCTGCAAAGATCAGCGGGGTGCTGGATAGAAGAACTACCAGCGGTACTGTGGAGTTTAAGAACAACTCCGAATTGATCAACAAGCTATACGCCGTTTTTTTCTGGTATATGGGGCAGAAGCTGTATTACCAGCCGACATAGAGCATGATTCGCCTAGGGTCACCCAATACACAGAAGCCGAAGTGCAAGAAGCCTGGCAAAATGATGTTGATCTGCTGGAAGAAGCGAGAGAACTGGCACTGTACAGATCCGCCATATATCAGCAAAATCTCTGACGCTATCATAGCCGGAAAGTGTGCCCCCGAGTCTTTCGGGAAGGCGATTTGGTGCTCCGGTTGGTACAACATACTACTGGCATGCATAAATTATCCCCCCCATGGGAAGGGCCATTCATCATAAGCAGGGCATTGCACAATGATTTTTATTATCTTATAGATGCAAAGTCACACGAAAAGAACAAGGCGGACAGGTCCGGAGAGGAATCTAAGCGACCATGGAATATAGCTCTACTTCGTTCTTTCTACACTTAACTAAGAAGTGTATGTATCCGAGTCATCTCATATGTCGGTATGTATGTCGGCAATGAGCTTATCAATGAAATGATGGCACCTCGAGCAGTAACTCGGGGACTTCCTTAATAATGTTTGTTGTTCTTATGCGTCAGCTGGAATAAGTTATTCGACTTAACTCGGATTAGTAATGTGCGAGCACCAAGAACCCAACTCTTCGACTTGCTGCTGTCCAACAAGAATTGGCTTCATGGCAAGCAAGAGAACAAGTTTGGAATTGTGTAGCACATGAAAAACGACTAAGGAAAAGAATTTATTCGAGCCGACGTTTGTTTTTCGAACTAACCCTGCATTTATTTTCAAGTTATTATGTAGTTTTATTTTGGTGCTAAGTCTAAAAGTTTCCCAGTATTGTTAAGACAATTTTTGAAGCTCGGATTCTTAAGTCATAAAACCGAATCACGGTAGACATGAACCGAGCCAAGAGATTGAACGAACAAGAAAAAGAAACTCGGGGACTACGCCCAAGTTAATTCGGCATAAGAACTTAGTAGCAAAATATCACATGTGTTTGGAATACAACTACACCCGGCATACCGGGGATCTGATAAATTTTCAAGTTTTTTCGCTCAAGGAGCAGCAGGAGGAAGTTTGGCATCATCTTCGCCGCCTTCAATATCCGAAGCGTCATCTTCTTCTTCACCGTCCGAGCTATCCTCATCATTCTCAACCTCTTTGTCCGCAGTAGCTTCCAGGAAGCTCGGCCCCTCAACCCATTCATGAATGGGAGCGTATTCAATGAGGCTATGGGCGCAAGCCTGGCGCCGAGCTACCCACTCCGGGTCATTGGTCCATCTGGATCCTGTGCGTAGACGTGTCAAGAGGTTGAGATTGATCTTCTCATACCACATGAGTATGTGGTGAAGAATGGTATCAGTTGCGGCACGTCCAGCGGACTCTCTCCAGAGGTCAAGCCGAGTCCCGGTTTCCATTAACTTCTCAATGAGAAGTGCGGTGGTCTCCGGGGCTTCTTCACCGGGCCAGAACGTGTTGAAGATGCGAGTTGCAGCGCCGAGGATGTCCTTGCCGTAATTTTTGATGAGCTCCACGCGAGATGACAAGTTGACCAACAGGTCCTCCAGGTCATAAGGAATCCCTTCACCATCAGAAGTGGCCGGAGTACCCCTTTGTCGGCGGAAGTTGGCAACTGCTGCACTCGCAATAGGAGTGCCCTCTGGAAATTTGCCTGGAAACAAGGCAAAGGAGGAGGGTCAAGAAAGGACATATGAATTAACCCGGAAAAGTAGGTCAGAAAAGGGAAAGGAACTTACGTGATATATGACTAAGGATCCGGGTCAACTCCTTGGTGCAGTCATCACGTCTCTTCCGAAGCTGCTCAAGCTCAGCGTTCGCCGACCCAAGCTGGATGCCGGACTCCTTGAGAAGATCCTGGTCCTTGGCGATCTGGAGGTTGAGGCGCTCGCGCTCTTCTGTGTAATTTTGGCCAGCCTTTTGAAGCTCGGATTGGTGTTGGGCCTTCATCTTCTCCATCTCATCCTTGAGCCTGGCAATCTCATCATCCTTGGTCTGGAGGAGGGCGAGCTCGTCATCTTTCTTCTTAAGCTCGGCTTGGTGCTGCCTTGCTTGTTCGAGAAAATGCAGCATCATATCAGGCACGAGCACACTATCTTCAAGCGATGCTGAAATAGTGTGTTGGCCCGACACAGCCGAGGTATGAATGTTGGCCGAGCCAAGGAGAAAAGGAAGTGGAACGCACGGCAAGGTCGGACAGAAATGACTTACCGTTGATCTGCTCCAGATTTTTCCGCATAATAATGTTCTCAACCTCCACCCCAGCTGCGGAAAACGAAGGATGAGATTAGTTCGACAAAGGAAGATGAAGAAAAATGAAGAAGTGATAAGGAAGAAAGTTACCCCTTTTCTCGTATTCCACGATAAGTGCAGCCTGCTTCGCACGTAGCATCTTGTGGGTATCCAGCAAGCGTTGGAATTCAGCACTCCGGCGATTGGTGGTCACCTGAAAGGGATACATAAACGCAAGTTAGCTCCATGCATATTCGAAGTGTACTAAAATCCGGGCCAAGTGGAACTTAACCCGGCTCTAGGTGTGTGCATATTCGAAGTGTACTAAAATCCGGGTCAAGTGGAACTTAACCCGGCTCTAGGTGTGTGCATATTCGAAGTGTACTAAAATCCGGGCCAAGTGGAACTTAACCCGGCTCTAGGTGTGTGCATATTCGAAGTGTACTAAAATCCGGGCCAAGTGGAACTTAACCCGGCTCTAGGTGTGTGCATATTCAAAGTGTACTAAAATCCGGGCCAAGTGGAACTTAACCCGGCTCTAGGTGTGTGCATATTCGAATTTCTCATGGAGCTACGCTAGTTTTCTAAAGAGCATCCGGCCGAGTAACAAGTTACTCCCCCGGAGGCTCGGGGACTGATGGTTATTATCTACAGCATGTAAAGGGGAAGCGACGTACCTCCATCATCCGCCCAGCGAGGTTAATTGCCTTCGCGACTGTGTTCATCTGAGCGGAAAACTCGGCGGGGCCGAACTTCTCCGGGAGATCAGCGTCTTGAACTACCTCCGCCTTATTCCAATTCATGACAAACTCAATCAGGCTCAGAGGGTACCGTTCACCGCTGGGCATATGGGGCGCCACCAAGCCCTTCATGTGTGCTTCTTTCCTTTCAATCAAGGCAAGGGTTGGGCTGGTGTGCAGAACCATCTATTGTGCATCAGTTGGCTCGGCAGGGGCGTCCTTCGCTGCTGGAGCTTTCTTGGGAAGCATTGATACGAGGGTACGCTGCCTAGCCTCGACGAATGTCAGCTTGGTAGCGTCTGGAGCCTTCTTGTCCTTGGTTTGCTGGGAAGAGGAAGCCGTCGCAGCGGATTTCCCCTTAGGAGCGGCCGGGGTAGTTCCTCGCCGAGGTTGAGAAGACTCGGACGAGGCAGAGGAACTAGGCACTGGTGCTCTCGTTGCTGGGCTTGGTGCCGCTGCTGATGTTTTTGCAGCAGGAGTTGGTGCTGATGCCGGAGTTGGTGTTGGTGCTAGTCTGGTTGTTGGTACTGGTGCTGGAGCCGAGGTAGCTTCAGTGGCTGCTGGTTGGGGTGATGCCGAGGTGGTGGATGCCGTCGCCTCGGCCGGGCCGGTCTCCCCTGCTCCAAGGTTACCCTCCTCTTGCCGAGGTGGAGCAGAACCCGGAGCGGCCACAGAACCCTCTGGAATAGGGCTCAGCGGACCTGACTCGTCGTCACCACGAGGAGAAGGGCTAGGTCGGAGAGGTGAAGAGATGCTAGATCCACTTTGAGGGACCTCCACCGGAGCCCTGCAAAATCAAACAATGTCAGAAGAGAAATTACATCGATGTAAGAAAGAGCAAGATACAGAGGGAAGAGTGACTTACGCATCCGAGGTTTGGGCCTCCTTGGGTTTTCGAGCCCTTCGTGCTGGGGCCTTGCCTGCTGGCTTGGAGGCAGTCTTGTCCCCGGACTTCTTTCGCCTTTTAGCGTGCTGAGAAGGTCCGGAGGAAGAACTTGAAGCAGCCCCGTGCTTCTTCTTCGATGCCACCGGAACAGGTTCGCCCGTAGCGAGGGGATGATCCTCGTGGATGTGACCACCGGGGTGAGCTGATGGCGGAAAAGCAAAAGAAAGGGGGACAGCCTCAATAGGTTCAATCACCTCGACATCCGAGTCATCTTCATCATCGGGCCAATCTCTAATAGAAGAGGGTTTACCCGTGGGTCGTTTCGTGGCGTTGGTCATCGGGAGGAACATCTCCTGGTCCGGCTCTTCCTCATCCGGAGTCTCCCGGTCCGGCGCCCACTTAAGGGTCAGATCGGTGCTGTCCTCGAGGGTCTGCTGAAGAAATTGCTGAGGAAAGGAATGAACAAAAGAGTCAAAAATGCAACAATAACTGACATGTAATTAGTCCGGGGTAAGTTTGCAACATGAAGCTTACCGTGGGAGGAAGCCTGTCGCAGCAATAATGCTCAATCCCCCAAGTCCACTCGGAGGAGAAGTCCTTGTGGGTGGTGAAGAGAGCCTTAACCCGGCGATAAATCTCCGTGTTGCTCAGCTCGAAGGAGGAGGTTCGGTTGGGGTCGCGGCCGAAGCTCATGTGGCACACCTTGTGGGTGCGCTTCTGGAGGGGGGAGATTCGGTTACGCACGAAAGTGATCATGGCATCCTCATTGCGTAGCCTGAGCTTCTTCAGCTCCGCAAACCTTTTGTTGACCTGGTTGGCCAAGGCCGTGGGCTTCTTGGGGACGGCGTCCCACAGATCCGGGTTAGGTGGACCCGGGGTATATGGGAGCAGCGGGATTAAATCTTTGGTGCCTGTATTCCGGACGTAAAAGAAGGTCCGGGCCCACCCTCTGCAGGACTCTAACCCGGTGACCCAGGGGAAAACGGAAAACCTCCGGGGTGAGATGGAAGCCGCTCTGAATTGAGTGAGCTGCTTGTCCTCCGGATTGGTGTGGATGTTTGGGACAACGTTGCGACGAAGGCCAAAAAACCGGATCCATAGCTCCTTCGTGGGCCACAGTCCGGCGTAGCCTTCGATCGTAGAAGCAAAGGCAGAAAGCGAAGTGATGGCGTTGGCTGGAAGACGGTGCGGCTGGAGCTGGTACGTACTGAGCCAGTCCCAGACAAAATCACTCACCGGCAAGCCGAAGCCCCATTGAAAATGGGACAAGAACAGGACGTATTCACCCGGATTGGGTGAGGGGGCCAGTTCGGAGGAGGCCAGGCAAGCCGCAACGCCGGCGGGGATGCGCCTGGTGCGGTAGAGCTAGTCTAGGTCGTCTTTGCAGACCCAGGACCCGGCCCACGCACCGCGGTTCGCCGCCGCGGCGTCCTCTTCCATCTCCTGCTCAGCAACGACGAGCTCTTCTTCCGTCATCTGATCTTTGCTGCCCTCGCTGGCGCTGGAGCGGCGGGGGGCAGAGGCCGGGCTTGGCGAGGACCCGTGGCGAGAGAGTTGTGTAGCGGTGGCGGCGGCGCAAAAGTGTGAAGGAAAAGCGCGGTGGCGACGCTGCTATTTGGAGCACTGGCGGCGGCGCGGTCGCAAGGAAGAGGAAGGAGAAGAGCAACGGGCAGAGGGGTGCGGAAGGGGGAAAATCCTAAGGGATGCGCCCCTCCGCTATTTAACCACTCCCTCAAGCGGTGAGTGGGATCGTGTCCTGCGGATCGGCCACACGCAGTGGCCGTGTATCACCTGCCCGGACCAATCAGTGGGGAGCCACACGGAGCGCCATAGAGCGGAGATGATCCCATGACATGACACTGTGATGCGATAAACAAGGAGGCAGGCATGACGTGACCCGCGCACAGTGATAACTGCCAATTACTACGGCGGTTACTGTGCAGGCCCTTAAAATAAGACAACATAATGATTACCCTTCACATGCGTTAGCGTACGAAGGAAGGAAACAAGACCCGGATGGAACTGTGGTAACCCGGCCAGCAAGTGAAAACTTGGAATGTGCGGAGGGAAAGTAAAACCAGGTGGTCCGAGTTAAAGTGGTAACCCGGCCGGCAAGTGAAAACTTGGAATGTGCGAAGGGAACATAAATCCATATAAATCCGAGGTAAAGAGGTAACTCAGCAATAACGACCGGAGCACAGAATTGAACCTGATGTGGCCTTAGCGGCCAAGGCAGCTAAGACCGCACCAGCTTCGGGGACTAATGTTGGGGGGATACCCCGAGTAGGGTCACGCCAGGGTATAAAGGCCGAGTTAGCCGAGGTTCGGCAAGGCCAAAGCAGATGCTGGCTGGGTCAACTCAAGGCAGGCCGAATCACGGGGTAACCCGGACCAGGGGGCGTGCACCTAACTAAGTCTCAACCGACTTAGCAGTAAGTCGGATGTGCATGTTTTACTTATATGCAGGAACAGGTGTGGCTAGATCAGCTATGATCCGGGTCACGTCTGGCTTCTAGGAGAAGGAAGGAATATCGCTGGTCAAAAGAAGCCCCGGTACGCACTACTTGAGCGAAGCAAGCAAGGATAGGACCACCGGGGCGTGGCCGACAAGGGTGACGACGCCCATGTCGGCTGACGCAAACGCCGCAGAGGCTCACGTAGCCAAAGCATGTGTGACGCGGGGGAAAAGCACCTCGGTCGGCTTACTACTTTGGGGGCTAAGTAGTAATATGCTTCCACGTATGCCCGCAGGAATATGCTTCCACGTATGCCCTAAGTAGAGCCCGAGCTCCCTCTATAAAAGAGGGGCTAGGGTTTCGGTAGATGGGGTTGGTTTTTCTACTATTCTGGTTTGGCTAGGGTTTTTGGTGTGATCTGTGGGTGAGAGTAAGAGAGCTCCTTCTTCCTCCTCTTGCCAATACAGCTCTAGGAGCACTTGTAATCTTGGTAACTAAGCAATACAAACAACTGTGTGGAGAATCACTTCACTATCCCTCCCTGGATTCCCCTAGCGTGTATTAGTCCCCACCTTTAGCCTATCCATGGCATCTGCCGTGACACCACCATGACAGTTGGCGCCCACCGTGGTGCTAGCGGCGCTAGCAGGGGTCAAGATCCGGACGGGAAACATCATCGGCACAGGCGAACGCATCGTCTCCGGGCTCGTTCAGCGCTTTGGAGCACTAGATTTGGTCAGCCACAACGCTGGCTGCTTCGGCACACGACCTCTTCCGCGCAATGGCCTCTTCGTCAGGCTCGGCGCGCACAAGGTCTACGTTGCTGTGGACGTGTCGTGTGTCCATCCGCGTCACGTCGTCGAGGCAGGGGAGCCACCCCTCACCATGGTTCCCGGAACGCGTATCGCTCGCTCCTAGGACCATGCGGAGGTGATGATGACCGCGCCGGGGGAACCATGAAAGACCCCGGATCATGGAGGAGCCACCGATACCGAACTTCCAGCTACCCAGGGGCGCGAAGACGTATGACGGCACTACAAAGCCGGAGGATTGGCTGATAAATTATGCTACAGTTGTGAAAATTGCCACTAGCAACCTGAGATGGGCTGTACGATATGTACCCCAGATGTTGGAAGGACCGGCAAGGGTATGGCTGAACAATTTGCCACCAGGAAGCATCAACTGCTGGATAGATTTCGAGGAAATGTTCATCAGCAATTTTTCGAGTACGTATCAGAGGCCAAATAGGCCGCAGACCCTAGGTATGTGGAAGCAAAGGCCAAATGAGACGGATCGGGAGTTCTTAACCCGGTGGTGCACTGTGAGAAACTCGTGTGAGGGTGTGATAGAATCACAGGCCATAGCATGGTTTGCACAAGGGTGCAGGTATGCAAGCGAGTTGTGGCAGAAGTTGCAAAGGAAAATGCCAACTACGTTAGCAGAGATGATCCGGATTGCAGATTCGTATGCTTTGGGTGATCCGACTCAGCCTAGGCTCGTATCAAACAAGTCAAACGATGAGTACTATCAGAGAGATGGGGCCGGATCATCCCGGAGGAATGACTACAGAGGAAAAAGGAGAGACGATAGACCGGATCAAAGATACGGTTCGCACCAAGTTGCACCGGTAAATCAAGATCAGCCCGGAGCAGGGGGCAGTCAACGCCAAAAAACTGGAGGGCAGTGGACTCCGAGAAACGATGGCAAGAAGACTTGGACACCAGAGCAAAAGAAGCAGTGGCACGAAAGGAAAGACCGTCCGAGGTATACTTATGAGTCGATGTTGGACCAGCCGTGTAAGTTTCATACACCAAATCCGAACAACCCAGCAGGTCATACGACGAGGCAATGTGAGTGGATGCGCAAGATTGAACAAGGTGGTTCGGGGAATGCTCAGGCACCCCGGAATGATCAACCTCGGCAGCAATTGCTCTCCGGAGCAAACACGCAACAGCTAATGTTGCCTCCCCCTCCGCCGAGGTATGATAACAATGAGAGAAGAGATGCAGTGCATCAAGTAGAAAATCAGCATCAGCCAGATCAGAGATACCCTGGAAATGAGGGGAGAAACGAGTACAGGGAGCACCATCAGAGCTATTGTGTGTTCACCACTAAGGAAACAGATAGAAAGAGCTTGCAGCGTAGGCATATGGAGGTGAATGCAGTAATGCCCGCAGTGACGAGGTACATGCCTTGGTCCGATCAGGAAATCACCTGGAGCATCAGGGATCATCCCAAGCTGATGCCAAGCCCTGGTTCGTATGCGTTGGTGCTGGATCCGACACTCATTGGACCTAGCATTAACGTAAGGTTCTCAAAGGTGTTGATCGACAATGGCAGTAGCATTAACATCATGTATGCGGACACAATGCGCAAGTTGGGTATCTCGGAAAACATGCTGCAGGCCACGAGGACAACTTTCCTTGGAATTGTTCCCGGCATCTCTTGCGAGCCCATAGGCAAGGTCCGGGTTGACGTCCTGTTCGGCACAAGGGATAACTGCCGAACCGAAAATTTGGAGTTCGAGATGGTGAACTTGGAAAGTGCCTACCATGCATTACTCGGAAGGCCAGCCCTGAACAAATTCATGGCAAGCTGTCACGTTAGCTACTTGAAGATGAAGTTTCCCAGACCAAACGGGGTGATTACCATTGCAGGGGATTTCCGACGTTCCATGGAGTGTGCGTCAGCCGGGTCAAACTGAGCCGAGCCACTTGTGATTGCGTAGGAAAAAAGGAAAATTCAAGAGGTAGCGGCATTCGCTCAGTCCGCGCAGCAGTATATGCCGGCACTGAGTAACCCGCATGGAAGTGTCTCCTTCCAGGCCACGAAAGATACCAAGAAAGTTCCTGTGGATGACATGTTCCCTGAGCGCACCGTAACAATTGGTACCGGGTTAAGTGATAAATAGGAAAGCGAGCTCGTCAGCTTCCTCCGTGAGAATCGGGACATTTTTGCTTGGTCCACACAGGACTTGCAAGGTGTTCTGAGGGAGTTGGCCGAGCACTCTTTAAATGTGAGACCCGGAGCTAAGCCGGTGAAGCAACCTCTCCGCCGCTTCGCCGAAGATAGGAGGAAAGTCATTGGGGATGAGATAGCTTGGTTGCTAGCTGCAAGATTTATCATGGAAGTTCTTTACCCGGATTGGCTCTCTAATCCGGTGCTGGTGGAAAAGAAGAAGGATGACCCGAACGTGGCAGTGGTTTGGCGCATGTGTATTGATTACACGAACCTGAACAAGGTGTGTCCAAAAGATCTATTTCCGCTGCCAAGAATAGATCAGGTCATAGACTCAATTGCTGGATGTGAATTGTTGTCATTCATTGATGCATATTCTGGTTTCCACCAGATACCTCTGAATCCGGATGATCAAATAAAGATTGCGTTTATTACCCCGTATGGGGCCTATTGCTATCGCACCAGGCCGTTTGGTTTACGTAATGCAGGGGCAACATACCAAAGATGTATGCAAAAATGTTTGCACGACCAATTAGGTCAAATTGTACAGGTGTACGTGGATGATGTGGTTATCAAGACCAAGGCAAGCAAAATGCTCCTTGACGATATCAGGCAAACGTTTGCGAATCTAAGGAGGTTCCGGATGAAACTTAACCCAAAAAAATGCACCTTTGGTGTCCCGACTGGCAAATTGCTTGGTTTTCTTGTTTCCAGCCGAGGTATCGAGGTTAATCCAACCGAAATCCGGGCCATTGAACGAATGGATCTACCGAAGTGCCTTAACGATGTCCAGAAGTTCACGGGTTGCCTGGCCTCGTTAAGTCGGTTTGTATGTCGGTTGGGAGAGAAGGCATTGCCTCTTTACCAACTCATGAAAAATTTGGATAAGTTCATTTGGACGGCGCAGGCCGATGAAGCCTTTACCCACCCGAAGAAGATGTTAGCCACGGTACCAGTGCTAGCCTCACCATTGTCAAAGGAGCCAATGTTGCTCTATATAGCCGCAACCAATCGAGTTGTAAGTGGAGTGATAGTGGTGGAGTGCGTCGAGGAAGGTAAGTCAGTGCAAAGGCCAGTGTATTACTTGAGCGAGGTGTTGTCAGCTTCGAAGCAGAACTATCCACACTATCAAAAGGTGGCATATGGCGTGTACATGGCCGCCAAGAAACTGAAGCACTACTTTGGGGAGCATCCTATCCGGGTCATTTGTGAGGCCCCCATATCCGAGATAATGAGTAACAAGGATGCAGACAGAATTGCAAAATGGGCAATTGAGCTAGCTCCTTATGCACCGCAGTGTGACAGAAGAGAGGCCATCAAATCTCAAGCTGTGGCGGACTTTTTCGTATATTGCTGCCTCGGAGGCGGCAAAAGAAGCCGTTTGTATGAGGAATTTCCTCATAGATCTTGGTGTGGTTCGGGGCTCGTCCAATCCCTTAGACATGTATTGTGACAACAATGGTGCTATCGCACAAGCCAAGGAACCTAGACAACAAACATATACTCATGCGGTACCACCTGATTCACCAGTTCGTGGATCAAGGTGATATCAAGTTATGCAAGGTACACAGGGATGCAAATATTGCGGATCCGTTGACAAAGCCACTTCCACAACCGAAGCATGAGGCGCACTTGAGAGCTATGGGCATTAGATGCCTAGACATGTGATGTCGGGATGATTGACTAGTGCAAGTGGGAGACTGTTGGGAATATGCCCTAGAGGCAAACATGTATGATGTTAATCCCAATGTATTCATAAAGTCATTGTCCTTGTATGAACTACTGATATATATAACATTGAATATGTGATTCGATTGTGGAACTATATATTCATGTTGTTCATACCAGTTGTCCTTGGTCGCTGAGGTTGTGCTGGACACACAATTAGACTAATGCGAAAGTCGGTTATTCCGACTTACACTGATTTGGCTAAAGAGTTTAGAGAATCGGACTAACCCACAGTTGAGATGCAACGAGCATGTTGTCATTTGTAGTCTCAATCAATGGAATCCTTCGACCTGAGGTGATCGCATGATCCGAGTTGTGGATCGCCAACTTAGGTCCTATCAAACGCTATTCCGTAAATGGGTAGTTATAAAGGTAGGGTTCGGGTTGGTTGTGAAGCAAGCTGCGTGACGTGGATTAACAAGATGGGATTTGCCCCTCTGTAATGGAGAGATATTCTCTGGGCCCTCTCGTGTGATATGATTCGGAAGCATGGCCATGCGCAACTTGGTTAAGTGTTAACCAAGGATTCAGACTAAGTGTTAGTCCAGTGAATCGTATATCACGGAACGTGAAGAGAGAGTCAAGCTATTAAAGGGATGACAACAACTCGCCTATATCTTGACAAGATATATCATGAGGCAAAGGGAATTGGACGAAAGTCACATTGAGAAAGGTTTGTCTTCTGACTTTACGACGCTTGGGAGTTGGCACATCTTGCTAGATGCCGCTACCAACTATCAACTCGGAGTGGTGACTCGTGTCGTGTCCAACTGTACGTAAACCTACAGGCTCACACACTTAAGGGTAAGGAGCCCATGTGGATTAGATCCATGTGGATATTGGGGTACGGCCTAGACGGGCCTCAAGCGTTGAGCCCAGCTAGGAGTGTATATAAGTGGAGTGACAAGGGATAGTCCCTAACCTAGCCGTCACTTTATCCACTCCTATTTCGGGCTAGACAGGATCTAGCAGTCCTCTGCCTGGAGCTTCCTTCCTGTACGTGTGGATACCGGTGGAGGCGTTGCACGTGCGACGCTGGAGACAAGGAGGTCCGTGAGGATCTGGACGTGTTGTACAGGGATTGTTCGGCACGACATCAACTGACGCGCTTCATCCACAATCCGCACCTACGCGTCTAGTGTTAAATCTTGTGGCCTATCACCTGAGCTGGATCTTGGGAGTACCGCGTAGGGGAAAAAGTTTTGTTTATCTCTGCGTGGCCCAATAGCGCGAGCCAAGGAAAAAAATCCATCATACACATGTTTCTTCTAATTAGGGGATAATATGTGGGGCTTAGGAGGTTGGTTAAACGGTAGATGCGTTGAGCAGCGCTATCAACTCGGAACGGGGTAGCACGAGCCAAGGAAAAAAATCCATCATACACACGTTTGTTCTAATGAGAGGATGACATGTGGGGTTCAGGAGGTTGGTTAAACGGTAGATGCGTCGAGCATCGCTATCAACTCGAAACAGGGTAGCGCCAGCGAAGGAAAAAATTCCATCATACACATGTTTCTTCTAATGAGAGGATGACATGTGGGTCCCAAGAGGTTGATTAGACGGTAGATGCATCGAGCAGTGCTATCAACTTCAGAACAGGGTAGCGTGAGCGAAGGAAAAAAATTCCATCATACACACGATCCTTCTAATGATAGGCTGACATGTGGGACCTAGCAGCCTGACTAAACGGCACACGCCTCGAGCTACGTTATCGAGTTCAAATTAGGGAGGCGCGACCGAAAAGTATGGTCTGCTAAAGGCACTAACGTCCGGGACCCACACGCCTCAAAACACTTTGGTGAGTCAACATCGCGCAAGGAAACAAAAATCTTGCTTCTGCCACGCGCCAGCCAAGCTTCCTCCATGTTTTTAGCAGATCCGTCGTAGTAGAGGGCCGCAAAACCGGAAAAAAAGTTTTCTATCAGCCACGGCCGAGCCGAGAATTTCGTCGCGGAAGACACGCCTTCTAGGATGACTGTCAGGCCAATTCGTTGTGGAAGGAAACTTTTCTTGTAGTGAATATATAGACTAGGCAAGTAGCATTACAATTGTTAGACAATTGGGATGCTACAAGTATCCCCTTTTAAAGGGCTCCCAGATATTCCCAATATGCACAGATCCATGCACGACTGATAGTACCGCTGGGTGTGCAGTACTACCGCTAGCACCTAGCCAACAGTTACAAAACAACAAGAGGAACGGGAGAAAAAGGCACCGCTGGCCAGAACTTCTGCCAGTGCACTGGTACTACTGGCACAGACAGTACTTCCGACTTTATTTCCGACCGAAATTCTGACAAATAGCAAACACCAAACAGAGAGAATACTGACCAGAAACCAGCCCTTGGCGGAAGTGAGGCTGGATCTTCCATCAATACTATCGGCGGCAAGATGCCTAAGCGGTACTTCTAGTGGACCGACGGTACTTCCGTTGGAGATGGTACTACCACCTAAACATCCAAGCAAAGTTCCACCAAATAGGACTCCCAAAACAGAGAGGCTACTGAACCGCAACTAGGATGAGAGTAATTGGCTCTGGTACTACCGGTAGAAAGAATGCCCTAGCGGTACTACCGGTGGCTCGCCGGAACTACCGATCAGAAAAACATCAGAACTGAAACTGCCATAACTTTTGCATCCGAACTCCGAATGAGATGAAACCAATTTTTTTGGAAAGATAACGACGTATAGAATCCAAGCGGAAAAATACTATGAATATATATGTGAGATATCTCCCAAGGTGTGGAGACAGAAAACCCGCATGATCAAAAATGCAATAAGATATTCAAGGGAAATCTGTTTTTGATGAACTAGAGCTTGTTATGATGATAACTACAAGCTCTAGATTCTCACATGGACAAGCTCTAAAATACAACCAAGAAAGATAACTCTATGTATGCAAAGGTTTGAGCTCTCTCTGAAAGATACGATCGAGCTACTCACTCGAGAGCCCCTCTTGATAGTACGACTATCTATCCTAAACCCATTCTCCCAACCCTACAAGAGACTGTTAAAATAGAAAACCTATCAAGATAATACCTTTGCCTTGAGCATTTCAGTTGAGCTTGATGTAGACCTTCTTGTCCTTCTCAAGATGGATCACCTCTCTTCATTGCTCTTTCTTGCTCTTGCTTGATGAAGACTTGTGAAATGCTCCATCATACTCCATGGGGAACCTCTTCTTCGAACTTGTCTTCATCACTCCATGGTCACCAAGGATGGAAAGCTTCAAGCATGAGATCTTCTAGAGATGGCACACCTTGAGCTTGCCCTTTATTTCTTGATGAT
The DNA here is from genome assembly GCA_910589775.1 of Avena eriantha. NCBI lineage: Eukaryota > Viridiplantae > Streptophyta > Magnoliopsida > Poales > Poaceae > Avena > Avena eriantha. Next base: position 272,900,533 of record OU342741.1, read on the forward strand.
GTATTGAAGATAGCCATGATGAAATCCATCTTCTTCTTCAAGACACTCTTGATCTTCTTCTTCTTCTACTTGATTCCAATAGGCACAAAGTCGTTGGACATTGCTTCTTCTTTTTCAACCTCGATACCAACACATGTTCCATAGAGATTGTCATTAATTACCAAAACCAAACATGGGGGCATAGATGCCCTTTCATATGTCCTAAGCAAACAAAAATAAAGATAAATTTCTATTGTTCAATCATCAATGGACGCTAGTCAAAGCGGAAGATCTATGGGGCCCCTAGTCTAGTGTTTCGGTGGAAACCTTCCACCAGAGCGTCGGAATACCTCAAAAACATGCATATGGCTCTGACATATGTATACAAGTGTGTTGAAATGTTCATAGAGGCAATATCTAGTTCCCGAGTGTGACCATGTTCACATACATGCGGTAGTAGTTAGTAAAGTTCTAGACCAGAGTGAATCTATGGTAAAATGGTCTCATCCTTTGTTTTCCATGTAGGTATGGCCTAAAAAATGAAAATAAAAGGCCTTTGGTCAACCATCATTGTAGGCCATTCAAAGGGGCTATGGGGCCCCTGGTCTAGTAGAATTTGCCCACCGGAGCACCAGAATACCTCAAAAACTTGCATGTGGCTCTGGCATACTTGTACAAGTGTGGTGTAATGTTTATAGAGGCAATATCTGGCTCCCAGGTGTGACCATGTTCACATATATGTTGTAGCTATTAGGAAAGTTCAAGACCGAGAGGTGGAAACTCGTGCTATGGGGAAACGCGAGTGAATCTTGTGGTAAAATGGTCTCATGTTTTGTTTTACATTTAGGTATGGCCTGAAAAAACAAAAATAAAGATAAAAGTCCATTGGTCCACTAGGTAGATCTATGGGGCCCCTTGTCTAGGGTTTCAGTGAAAACCAACCACTAGAGCACCAGAATACTTCAAAAACATGTGTGTGGCTCTAGAATAGTGGTGCAATGTTTATACAAACAATACTCCTGGGTGTGTCTATGTTCACATACATTTAGAGCAGTTAGTAAATTTCTGGACCGAGAGGTAGAAACTCCCTCTACGGGGCAACTATAGTGAATCTTGTGATAAAATGGTCTCATTATTTTTTCCATGTAGGTATGTACTAAACAAACAAAAAAGAAGATAAAACTCTATTGGTCATCCATCACTGGAGGTGAGTCGAAGGGCTAGATCTACTGGGTCCCCGGTCTAGGGATTTAGTGGAAACCTGCCATTAGAGCGCCAAAATACCTCAAAACTTGCATGTGGCTCCGTATATGTGTACAAGTGTGCTTAAATGTTCATAGAGACAATATCTAGCTCCCAAGAGTGACCATGTTCACATACACATGGTAGCAATTAGTAAAGTTTTGGACCGAGAGGTGTTGACCCCTGCAACGGGGCAACATGAGTGAATCTTGCGGTAAAATAGTCTCACCCTTTGTTTTCCATGTAGGTATGGTGAAAGGGCAATTGACATTGCCTAGAGGGGGGGTGAATAGGAGTTTTAAAATTATTATAGTTTAGGCTCTAATAAATGTGGAATAACACTAGAATTTAATTTATGAAGCCAAAACCTATATCCACTAGGTTCACTAAGTGCACCAACAACCTATGATAAGCAAGATGAGCAATGAGGTGATAAAAAGATATAATACTTCAAGCACAATGGCTATCACAATGTAAATTGCATAAGAAAAGGATTCAGTTGATAGATAACCGATGGCTGCGATGACTATGATTTTTATCCCTAAGTTCACTTCCAAAGAAGAAACATCTCTGCTATAGAGGTGCTATGGCGCAATGCTCTCCTAATGCCACAAATGGCTCACCATGAGGTGGGGTGGCTCGATGCTCACCCAACACCACACAAGGCCTCCCACTAAGATGCGAAGGAACGCAACTCACCGATGCCACAAAAGGCTCACCCTATTCTCTCATGAGCTCGCCACAAAGGCCTACTCACGATCCACTATGGGACACTTTAGGGCGGTCACTAAACCCGTACAAGGCTTGGGGCAATCTCCACAATTCAATTGGAGGGCACCAAGAAACACCACAAAGGACACAAGCTTGGGGAATCTCCACAACTCAATTGAAGGCCCCAAGAACAATGCCACAAAAGGCCACAAGCTTGAGTAATCTCCACAACACAATTGGAGGCCCCAAAACTCACCACAACTCCACACAATAGTCTAGGGTTCTAAGAACCCAAGAGTAACAAGGCCAAGAGCTTGAACTCGCCGAATATCCGAGGAGAACTCAAACCTATGCACCAAATGCAAGAGGCAAGTCCTTCACTCGCAAATTCCCCCAAACCTACAAAATATATTGGGGGAATATGAGAGGAAGAATACAAGAGGAGAAAAAACTCTCCAAGATCTAGATCCCAAGTATTCCTTCACAAATAATGGATTTGGTTTGGTGGCGGTTGTAGATCTAGATCTCCTCTCAAATACATCAAAAAGATGCAAGAATCATATGAGGGGGAAGGGGAAATGGCAAGATATTCAAGGTCAACAATGGCGGAGAGAGAAAGCCAAAAACCAAGAAAAGAGCTCGTACCCATGAAGGGGAAGAGGAGCCCCATTTAAAGGGCTCCCAGATCTGCCCGTTACGCATAGATCCGTGCACGGCTGGTAGTACCGTTGGGAGGACAGTACTACCGCTGGCACCTAGCCAACGGTTACAAAACAGCAAGACAAATGGGAGAAAAAGGCACTACTGGCTGGATCTTTTCCCGGTGCACTGGTACTACCAGCACAGATGGTACTACCATCTACATTTCTGACCGAAATTCCGACAAATAGCAAACACCAAACATAGATGATACTGACTAAAAACCAGCCCTTGGCAGAAGTGAGGCCAGATCTTCCATCGGTACTGCCGGCGGTAAGATGCATGAGTGGTACTTCTAGTAGAGCGGTGGTACTTCTGCTGGAGACGGTACTACCACCTAAACATCCGAGCAAAGTTCCACAAGCTCTAGATCAAAAACGCAATAAGATATTCAAGGGAAATCCATTTTTGATGAACTAGAGCTTGTTATGATGATAACCACAAGCTCTAGATCCTCACATGGACAAGATCCAAACAACAACCAAGAAATATAAGTCTATGTATGCAAAGGTTTGAGCTCTCTCCGAAAGTTACGACCGAGCTACTCATTCGAGAGCCCCTCTTGATAGTATGACCATCTATCCTAAACCTGGTCTCCCAACACTACAAGAGACCAGTAAAATGGAAACCCTATCAATATCGTACCTTTGCCTTGAGAATTCCACTTGAGGTTGATGTAGATCTTCTTGTCCTTCTCAAGATGGATCACCTTTCTTGATTGCTCTTTCTTGCTCTTGCTTGATGAAGTCTTGTGAAATGCTCCCCTATACTCCATGGGGAAACCTCTTCTTTGAATTTATATTCATCACTCCATGGTCGCCGAGGATGGCAAGCTTCAAGCATGAGATATTCTAGAGATGGCACACCTTGAGCTTTCCCTTCATTTCTAGATGATGTCTTGAAGGTAGCCATGATGAACTCCATCTTCTTCTTCACGACACGCTTGATCTTCTTCTTCTACTTGATTCCAATAGGCACAAAGCCATTGGATGTTGCTTCTTCTTTTTAATCTTGAGACCAACACATGTTCCAAGTGATGCCAATGGACAAACCTACAAGTGAAACTCAATTTACATATTAGTCTATAAAGTTTGTCATTATTACCAAAACCACACATGGGGCATACATGCCCTTTCAAATGGACTAATCAAACAAAAATGACATAAAAGTCTATTTTTCAATCATCAATGGATGCCCGTTAAAGTGGAAGATCTATGGGGCCCCTAATCTAGTGTTTCAGTGGAAACCTACCACTAGAGCGTCGAAATACCTCAAAAACTTGCATGTGGATCTGGCATATGTGTACAAGTGTGGTGAAATGTTCATAGAGGTAATATCTTGTTCCTGGGTGTGACCATGTTCACATACATGCGGTAGTAGTTAGTAAAGTTCTGGACCGAGAGGTGGAAACTCCTGCTATGGGGTAACCAGAGTGAATTTTGTGGTAAAATGGTCTCATCCTTTGTTTTCCATGTAGGTATGACCTAGAAAACAAAAATGAAGATAAAAGGCCATTGGTCAACCATCGTCGGAGGTCAGTCAAATGGGTAGATCTACGGGGGACCTGGTCTAGAGTTTAGGTGGAGTTCGACCACCGAAGCGCTGGAATACCTCAAAAACTTGCATGCGGCTCTAGCACACATGTACAAGTGTGGTAAAATGTTTATAGAGGCAATATCTAGCTCCCGAGTGTGACCATGTTCACATGCATGTTGTAGAAGTTAGGAATGTTCTAGACCAAGAGGTATGTCCTAGAAAACAAAAAAGAAGATAAAAGTCCATTCGTCCACCGGGAATATCTATGGGGCCCCTAGTCTAGCGTTTTAGGGAAAACCGACCACCAGAGCAACGTCATACCTAAAGAACTTGTATGTGGCTCTAGAATATGTGTACAATAGTGGTGCATTGTTTATACAGACAATATATAGCTCCTAGGTGTGACCATTTTCACATACACGCAGTTGTAGTTAGTAAAGTTCTGGACCGAGAGGTGGAAACTCCTGCTACGGGGCAACCAGAGTGAATCTTGTGGTAAAATGTTCTCATCCTTTTTTCCATGTAAGTATGTACTAAACAAACAGAAATGAAGATAAAAGTCCATTGATCAACCATTGGTGGAGGCCGGTCAAAGGGGTATATCTATGGGGCCCCCGATCTAGGGTTTCGGTGGAAATCAACAACCGTAGCGCCGGAATACCTCAAAAAGTTTCATGTGGCTCTGACATATGTTTACAAGTGTGGTGAAATGTTCATAGAGGCAATATCTTGCTCCCGAGTGTGACCAGGTTCACATACACGTGGTAGTAGTTAGTAAAGTTCTAGACCGAGAGGTGGAAACTCCCGCTATGGGGCAACCAGAGTGAATCTTGTGGTAAAATGGTCTAATCCTTTGTTTTTCATGTAGGTATGGCCTAAAAACCCAAAAATGAAGATAAAAGTCCATGGGTAAATCATCGTTGGCACTACAAAATTAGCCCCCATACCCTGCGGATTTTTGGGTCTGCACAAGCCAAAAGTACCTGCAATAGTTGGATACACGGATGATGAGGGTTCGTGGTGGCTATTGAGGGCAACACAAATATTGATGCCGTTTTATTAACGATACCGGCACTAAACTATGTTGCGGTATGTGGTAGGAAAGTGCGGCGTTGTTTATTGCCGCGATTGACTGGGCCCAGGCACATTAGGTGGTGCCATGGATTATACGTGACCTCCACAATAGGCCCGTCTAGGCTTGTAGGTTAACCCCGTCCCACTGACGGTTGGGCCCCACCACGGAAGGCAAGAGTCGACTGGGCAGTTATAAAGCATCTCTTCTATACTCGTCATCGTCTCCCCACTCCGATCCCCACTTATCTTCACCCTCTCTCTGCATGAAAGCTTCAACCGGCGGTAGGGCCAATCTGATGAGAGCTAGGCAGCGTGCTACCGAGATCGACTGCAAGATGGATGTAAGCCATTTTTTTGGATTTTAATTTCAATTTAGGTGGATATTTAGGGTTTCTTGATCAAGATCGATCTATGTTTTCATATTTTGGTGGAAATATCATTTCTTCAAATTTCCTCACCCATCCCACAGCTTCTTCCTGGCTTACCTCCTAATATTATTAATGACGACACACAATAGAAATGGGTTGAGACGGAGATAGAACTTTTGTGTGTCTGCGGCCTTCCACCATGTTGCAGCGTTATGTATGACCGTAGATGGACCTATGACACCGGCCGCATGTTCCTTGGATGTGGTTAGGAGGTTCCAAACTTTAGTGCCATTCTATGGGCTGATCCGGTGCACATGTCTCTGGAGAGGACGTTGCATTGTCTCTAGAATTGAGTTAAACATAAGGAAGTGTTGCGCGAGTGTAATACTTATGACCTTACGCTCGAAGCTCAAACCTGCATGAACCAAAAGTGGACAACACGTACTATCGTGGGGCTGTGCAGCCACACATAGTAGGCCCACCTCGTGGAGCAGGGCACATGTGCGGCCAACTATCCCACCCACTTTTTAGAACATCAGGACTAGAGCGAGCGGCATAATCGACAGGTAAAGTGAGCGGCACCTGTACTATTTAGGAGTATGTATGTCAGCGACATACAATAGACATCAAAGCCACACTATCTAAAACAATAGAAACATAAATATTCAATGCCATACGGCAAGATCGAAATATCCTAGATATATATAATAGTTTAGGATACATCCTCATACATCATGCAACCGAGTATCAAGCGGAAGGAGAAAACATGATCCGAGTATGGATAAGAAGCAAATTGGCATAAGATGCCATGAAAATAAGCACACCCGCCCACATATCTCATGGATCTCCATCCCTGGATCTCTACACAAGACAGGCGTTGCCACCATCATCGGTCTCTTCGATGCAATAGCTTGCCTAGGAGTATACCTGTCCATCTGAACCAAATATTTACCGTGTGAGACCATAATGGAGAATTATCATTACTACCATCCTATTGATGAGGGAAAAACTTGCATTACTACCATAATGGAGAATTATCAATAATACAAAATAGCACTAAACCAGAATTAACCAAGATTAAAGGATACAATTTACTAAGATGATATTAAAATATCAAGCAAAGTTCATAGAACCTAGAATATAGTTAGCATATCGCACACGGCTGAAAAGGAGTCTGGAACACAAATCTACCAAAGAAAAACAATTCCGCAAATTTCGGCATTAAAATACCAACTAGATGCGCAAAACCACTTAATAGTTAGAGCTTAGCAGCTTCACCGATTCAATGTACAAGAGCAAATAATGAGAGTAGTGGTATGGCCATGAATCCATCCCGCACTCAAAGCATTACTACGCACATGAATAGGAAAAACGTGCATCCCAAATCTTATCCTTCTTACGAATATTGAAAGAGATTAATAGATCAAGAACAAACACCCCTAACTATAATGCGTCGGATACAAAGAGTAAGACAAATTGCATTTGTTTACAAAGAGTCGGATAGATCATGTCGGGTTACAAAAAACCTGTCGGCATGGAATTAACAACAGTTGATAACCAAAGGCACATTACATCAACAAAGTTGGATGCAACATATAGACAAAGAATTACACACATATCCTATGGTACTACGGAAACCCCAAACATGTGAATCCTAGTTTGAATTTTTAGAAGAGGATATACGAACGTTACACTTCCTTACCAGAAAAGGGTGGGTGGGTGGGTAAGCAGAAAATGGAAGCAGTCCTACTCTCACATTTAGTTTTTCCCTAGTATTAATAGCTACCAAAATAATTTCTAGACTAACAACGACCATCTTGGCTGAGACCCTGAAGTGCAGAATGTCTCTGATACCAATTGTACTACCTCGGACCTTACACTCTACGCTCAAGCCTGTATGAACCAAAAGTGGATAGGTTATACTACCATGGGGGCGCGTAGCCACACACAGTAGGCCCAACTCATGGAGCAGCACACGGTACTAGCCAACCATCCCACCCACTTTTTAGAACTTTGGGACTAGAGCGAGCGACGTAATCGACAGGTAAAGCGATCAAACCATACACAAATGGGTATGTATGTCAGCGACATACAATAGACATTAGAGCCACACCATCTAAAACAATAGAAATAGAAATATTCAACGCCATACGGCAAGATCCAAATATCCTAGATAGATATAATAGTTTATGATACATCCTGATACATCACGCAACAGAGTATCAAGAAGAAGCGAAAAACATGATCCGAGTACGGATAAGAAGCAAATTGGCATAAGATGCCCTGAAAATAAGCACGTCCTGCCCATAGATCTTATGGATCTCCATCCCCGGAATCTCTACACCAGACAGTCGTTGCCACCATCATCGGTATCTTCCACCCATTAGCCTTCTTGGGATTATACTTGCCCATCTGAATCAAATATTTATCATGTGAGACCCTAGGGGTACTCAGCAAGTCTTAATGCATCTAAAGGGAACAACCTGGGGGTGATGCAATTGCAGCGAAAGATAATAGCTAAACAATTATATAGAGACACACTACACATCTGCGCAACCAGAGATGGACAGACGCTTGTTAATTAATAACAATAGTTATGTAGCAACATAAATAAACATTGCTCATCCTCCTTCTCATTTACCAAGGAGAAGGTGGAAGAACCTTCGATCCGTTGGCAATTTTATTAACCATTCCATGAGTGTTGCACTATTTACTACTCATGTCTTAGTCCAGTTAAAGGCAATACTTTAGTTATGCATGTCTATGATTGAGAAAATGTGCTCCAAGTCGTCGATAACCACGGACTCGGCTTTCAGAAAGATTTACCCTATAGGGGTGCACAAATAGCAACACACACACGATCAACCTCGGGAAGAACCAAATAAAACACAACGAGGCCTCATCACAATGCATTCATAAGATTCGTAAATTATTTTAGGGGGCTACTCCATTAAGTTACCCGCAACGTAGTTGGCCGGCTACAAACCAAGGGTTTGTGCCAATGGCTGTAAACGTCTGGGAACCCGAAAGTGTGACTAGGCTTGTCGATACCACGAAACATTCCACAATTTCTAAACAGTATAGGTGCTCCACGCACAATCGTAAATAAAGCAGTAAAACATGGCATAAGTACAGAATAGTAACAAATCCCCGAACTAGTTTGTGGCCTCAAGAAATAAAGTGCAAATCAATCTCAGGCGAAGGGGGATCCATAGAGTCTCCCGTATGTGGATAGTGCGAATAGTCAAGGAACAAGAATCAAGTACTCGGGATCCTACAGGACACAAGTGAGCTTAAAGAACCAAATAACAGATAATGTCCACCGGTGCCTCTTTTATTAGTTACCCATTACTGCTGAGATTAAGTTGTTTAGGTACCTCATTATCCAAGCACTCGCACAAACCCTACACATGCAATTATATGACTCGCATGGCTCAAACAACTCCTGTAGTAATGGCTCATGGGACTGAGAATAGAAGCTTCGGCAGGGTTTAAAAGTAAAGGCTATGCAATACTTGGGATTCAAATTTAATGCAATCATGACTCAATGATGCAAGAATAATATATAATCATAGGTACTATATGTATGCAAGCATGGGGAATTTCTTGCCTGGTAGTTCATTTGCGGAATAAGAAGGATCTGGGTAATACTCCTGAGGCTCCTAGTATTCTCCTTGCTCAGTGTCTATCCGGATAAACACCAAGAACACAAAGGCCAAAATAAATACATTGCACAATCATATGCAACAAGCAAACAAGGTATGCCATGATGGAATGATGCACAATTTGATGGTATAACATAGCATGACATGGGTAAGGTGTGGAACAAGAAATAAAGCACTATTAATTTATTTAGGCATGTTTTACTCCCATAAACAGTTCTGATTATTTAATATTTAAATGATGCATTCTCCAACTCATATCATGGAATGCATAATCAAAACGGGCTGATCGATTTACACATATTATTTGCCAAAATTGGAATTATGGAATTAAATTTATAGATTTATTAAGAAAAGGCATTTAAGTAATTTTGAAATTTTAAAATGCTCAAAAATTATTTTGGATGGCATATTTTAATTCCTGGAATTTTGTTCACCAGAAAACATATATCATATGCAAAATTTGAATTTATGAATTTAAAACAATTATTAAATGCAAGTAATTCAAAAAAGGGTCAAATATCACATGTTTGACTAGTTAGAGTTGACTCTGATTAAATTTGAATTGGCATTTGAATTCATATTTTAGTTTGAAACACTTTTCATTTTGGAAATTTTATCAAATTCGAAATATATAAAAAAGATATGAATTTATTTAGATTAAATAAATTTCTGGAATTTTATTTAATTTTGAAGAAGGTCCTAGAAACTTTTCATACCCGAACTCTTTCTACCCACAGACGCTGACCAGCGGGCCAGTTGGGTGCCAACACATTGCGGATCCAGGGCTCGGGTTAGGCTACGGAAAAGCTTGGGAGGGGCGATATCTGTAAAATGTCCAGAGCTGATCTAAACTAAAGACGAAATGGGTATGATATTCCCATCTTCGGAGGAAGATTGTGAATGCTACAGTTGTCGAAAAAGAGCATGGTTTAGACCTGGAGCTTGATGGGACATGTGTCTATAATTATTGTCAAGGAAGCAGGAGGATCTCAGTCGTGTTCGGGATCTTGGGATGAACATAGTGGTGCGGCTGTTAACTGATGAAGCGTTCATCAGTATCTACTGAATATCGCCTAAAAACTGTGCTCCACAGCTAGTTGTGGGGACGATTTTGAGTGATATACTAGACCAAATCATCTGTGTGATGGCTCATTGGAAAGCTGGGAAGTCCTAGATCATTTGTCGTTTCTTTAGGTGTTCTCATGGAATCAACAAACCTGATTAGTTGTCGAGAATACAAAAATCAGGGGGATTTGCTACTTTTTCTTTTTTAGTAATGCGGTGTCTGCTTGTTGTTTGCTTGTGCTTGTGCATCTGAATGTATACCATATGATATACTCCTTACCTCACCGCTATTTGACAAAAGTTATTTAACAAAACAGTCTTGGCTCATTTTACATATTCTCAAATGTTCTGGCATTTCAAAACCTGAGCCAAGATACATTTGCAAACAAAACTATTTTAGTAGCTTCTATTGACAAAATTATAGAGATCTATAAGATACAATCTCCTTATATTTTCAAGACAGAACTTTCAACTACTCTTACCTCTAGGTTTTCCTAACCTTTTTCTATAAAGCTTTTGAATTCTACTCTTGGTAGAGATAATAAGGGACTCTTATCTAGTTCAAAACACACCCTTTTCAAAATACGTCTCCTTACCTCAAGCTACGCTTGCAGGTATCCATAGTAGTAGGTTTGTTTTGTTTGTAAGATAAGTTGCCTTGATCTGCTATCTGACTTGTTTGCTTAGGAACTAAAGTGAGCTACCCTAGGAGCTCATCCTCTAGGATCAAACCAAATTAAGACTACCAACCCTAAGCAAGAATATAGAGCTGGATCTGATCTGTAGCCACTAGGTGATCATCTAAAACACTTAACAAGATCACTTCTGAATTTAACCTTTTCTAGAAGTGACATGGGTATACCCTACAGGTACTCGAGTTTGGTATATACGGTCCAGATATGGCAGAAGCCCACGGTGTTGCCAAGGCCCAGTGGAGAATTCGAGTGGCCCACGGACTCTCAATTTCTTGCAAGACACAAAGAAGCTTAAGATATAAAGTTCAAAGGGAAAACCCTAATCTGTAACCGACTCGACCTGCCACCCGAGACCTAGCCTATCTATATAAAGGCTAGGAGGGGGCAGTGAGGAGGACACACGCAACCCTAGTTTCTACAACTCTCACCATATTGCATCTGCGCACCCCTGTAATCTTCGATTCCTTTGTTAATTCCAAGAGCAGACAAGTAGGAGTAGGGACCTCTACGAGGCCTGAACCTGGGTAAAACTTGCGTCCCTGTGTGCTTGTTTGCTATCTGACTGATGCTTCCAGCGCTCCCTCCTTCTCAAAAACCCAAGTCCATAACAATGGGCATTGACGAGTTAAACCCTCGTCAATTGGCGCCGTCTATGGGAACTGGGAGTGCTGATGTCACGGCTTCTTCGGCCCCATCAAACGCGATCTACAACTCTGCAACAACGGAGATTCGTCAGCTCTTCGGCGCGTTTGACTTCACTGTCCACACGCCAGCCACTCACCTGGCTTTCGAGTCCATGGGCGATGGAATCAGCTTGGCGATTGGGAGCTTCTGCTTCCAGGTTGGTCAGCTTGGCACGCTTCGCATGCTGACCAGCCGACGGCATTCACGATTGCTCCAGCATCGTGGTTCCCGCCGCCAATCGGCACCCTCAGCGAGCTCAACACCTCAGCAATAGCTGGGAGTACGGATAGCGACAGCAGTCGTGGATCTGATCTAGGTGACCTAGCCACAGAATATGGAGCCTACGACTCCGGATCTGAAAGTTGCGGGAGCAACAACTTCCCCAACCACTTCATGTGCGCCGTCATGAACGCGGGCGACACCACCGCAAATCGCGACAACACTGGCACCGGATCTGGCACCGGGCCACCCAACGGTGGCATACCTAATGGCGGTCTGCCTAATGGCGGCATACCTAACGGCGGCCCCACCAACAGTGGCAATGGCATGCCCGTCAACAATGGAGCAGGAGGAGAACCGCTGACCATAATAAACGAAAACACTAGACAACGTGTAGTGATCAGGCTCAACGACAACGAGTGGGCTTGCTGCCGAGAAGCTCTACGAGGCAATCCTCTGCCCCTCAACTCCCCACAAGACATGCTGATGGGCTACCATTGGCTACAAAAGGAGGAATACAGACGCCAACTACATGCAATCGCACAAGTCGAGGCACGTAAAAAGGCGGCGGATGAGTCGAGTCTTCGACGAGCTGGGCTCTCCTACCACGGAGGATCCTCCTCCAAAGGCAAAGAATACGTTGCCAACAAACGACGATCTCGACTGGCTCACCTCACCGAGAAAGAGCGTGTAGAAGTTGCGAAAGTCCTCAACTTCAGTTCCATGACGGTAGATACGCGGGGTAACATGCTCCCAAAGATGCCGCAAGTCGCGGTAACAGCGACCACCATGTACCTCCTCAACAGCTAGCCGCCAGCTCGAGATCCATGAGCTGCCATGCACCAATCTACGATCGCGGGCCCTCGATAAAGAGCCAACGCCGGAGCCAAAGAAAAGCAAAGCTCTAGCAAAACACTACTCCTTGCCCTCGTCTAGCAACGACAGTCAAGATTTATCATGGCGACATCGCTCATGGCAGCATGATCGCGATTACGATGCGTGCGATGACCTCACGCAGCACAAAGTCGACAAGATGCGGGCAAGACGCGCTCGCTCGACTGACTCGGAAGAGGATGAGACTGAGCTCTGCAGCGCCAGATGTTTCAGCAGGGCCATCAGGCAGAAGCGAATGCCTAAAGGGTTCAAACTCCCATTAGAGAACCCAAAATTTGACGGGCTGCAGGACCCGAAAATCTGGTTGGAGGACCACATCTCCTCCGTCAGGCTACATAGTGGGAGTCACAACACGACCATGCAATGCCTGCAGCTACAGCTGCAGGGCGCCGCTCGTGCGTGGCTCAACATCCTCCCGTGCGGATCCATTCACAGCTGGGAAGAGCTGCTTTACAACTTTGTGCACAACTTCAAGGGCACCTACAAAAGGCCCGCATCAATCAAGGAACTAAGAAGCTGCCAGCAAAAGTCTGGTGAGTCACTGCGCTCTTACATCCAGATGTGGTCCATCATCAAGAACTCCGCGGAAAACATCTCGGAGGACCATGCAATCGACGCATTCAACGGTGGCGTCCGCCGCATAGAGCTCAGGGAGGAGCTAGGGCGCACTAAGCCCAAAACAATCAACCACCAGATGGAAATCGCGAATCGGTGGGCTGACAAAGAAGATTCGGTGAAAAACCGCACCTAATCCGACGATGACGACGACCACAGGCACAGACGCGACCGTCGAGGCAAGCATCGAATGCCCATCTATGATGACCTCGACGAGATCAACATGGTCGCAGCCGGCTACGCCGACAAACACGACGACAACCGCAACAACGGTTATCGCAGGGGTGGATATCGTGACTCTGGGAAAACCACGCAGGTGTGGTAGTGCCGCACTCGTGAAGAGGCACCCGCAACAACCATCGAGGACAAACTATTTGGGCCATGCAACATGCACTTCTACATCGACAAGCAAGATGGAAAGAAGAAATCCGGCCACCTTCTCAAGGACTGTCGCGAGTTTCTCAAACTCCACGAGGGCGTGGCTCGGATGAACCACGAGGCGGTCAGCATGGGCTACAGAGCTGCCCCAGGCGTTGTGGCACATGGAGCTCCTCTACCGCCGCCCGGACCACCACCACCCGCGGCCGTGCTAGTCTAGCACCATGGAGGTGAACCATATCCACGGGCCATGGGAAACATGATGATCCAGAAGGGGTGTCCCTCAAATCGAGTGCAGAAGGCCATCACTCGCGACGTCAACTTGGTGGCAAATTCCCCACCTTCCACCACTAAGTACCTCAGTGGAAGTGGCTCCTACATCACCTTCGACAAACGTCACCACCCGCGTCAAGTCCCTCATCCGGGCCACTGTCCCCTTGTACCCGAGGCGCAAATCGAAGGCTTTGACATGAGTCGCGTCTTCATGGATGGTGGGAGCGGCATCAACCTCATGTTCGCGAGTACCTTGCATGCGGTGAGGATCCCTCTGACTTGCCTGGAAGTCTCAGACACGACGTTCCACGGCATCATCCCAGGCAAAGGAATATACCCCCTGGGCAAAATCAACATCGACATCGTCTTCGGCACACCGAAAAACTTTCGGTGAGAGCGCATCGACTTTGAAGTTGTCTACTGGCCTTCATAGTATCATTGCATCCTCGGACGCGTCGCGTTCGCTAGGTTCATGGCAGTGCCACACTACGCCTACCTGCAAATGAAAATGCCAGGTCCAAACGGCGTCGTCACAATCAACGGAAGCTTCGACAGGTCTGGCAGCTGTAGCATGGAATTCAACAGAATCTCCCAGTCCTTTGGCATGCAGGAGGAGCTCACAAGATTGAAGGAGTCGACAGACAACGGTCTGCCTCCCCTGAGCAGGCCAAGTTCACCCGACCTATCCTTCAACCCGTCGGTACACACGAAGAAAGTCCAGGTCCATCCGACAGACCCGACCAAGACGGCCCTCATCGCCAACAACCTGGGTTCCGCATAGGAACTCGTGCTCATCTTATTCCTCCGTGAGCATTGGGAAATCTTCGCCTGGTGTCCAGCGGACATGCCAGGGGTTCCTAGGGAATTCGCCGAGCATGCACTCAACGTAAATCCAGACGCAAGGCTAGTCAAGCAGACAATACGACAACTGTCTGAACCTAGAGCAAAAGCAGTCGAAATGGACATCAACTGACTCCTCGATGCAAACTTCATACGCGAGATCAAGGAAAGCACTTGGCTCGCTAATACAGTGCTGGTGCCCAAAAAAGACATGGATATCCTGCGGATGTGTGTGGACTTCACCTCCTTGAATAAGCACTGCCCAAAGGATCACTTCCCGTTGCCGTGAATCGACCAAATCATCGACTCCACCACGGATGTGAACGTCTCTGCTTCCTCGATACCTTCTCAGGCTACAATAAAATTCAAATGAAGGAGGAAGACCAAGAGAAAACAGCGTTTACGACGCCCCTTGGTGTGTTCTGCTACAACACGATGCCCTTCGGGCTAAAACACACAGGAGCCACCTATCAGTTGTGCATGCATCCAAGTCTATGTTGATGACATCGTCATCAAAACAAAATAGGAAGTCTCGCTAATCGATGATCTACGCGAGACCTTCGCCAACCTTGACCGCTACCGGATCAAGCTCAATCCGGACAAATGCGCCTTCGGCATACCATCTGGGCAATTACTCGGGTATCTCATCTCTGCGAGAGGGATCGAAGCAAACCCGAAGAAAATAAAAGCCATACTGGCCATGGAGAAGCCAAAGAACGTAAGACGCGTCCAATAGTTGGCTAGGCGAATCGCGGCGCTCAGTCGATTCATCAGCCGAATGGGCGAAAAGGCACTGCCCTTCTACCAACTTCTTCGCAAAACGGACATGTTCGAGTGGACAGACGGGGCGCAAGAAGCATTCGAAGACCTCAAACGTCTACTATCCACCTCGCTAGTACTGGTGCCTCCACGCGAAAAGAAGCCGCTATTGGTCTACATCTCCGCCACCAACCAGGTGGTCAGTACGGTGCTTGTGGTGGAACGAGCCGAAGAAATCAAGGTCCCAGTCTACTGCCTCAGCGAGCTGCTCACGCCAACAAAACAGTGGTACCCGCACTACCATAAGCTGGCGTACGGCGTCTTCATGATAGCCAGGCGACTGCGCCACTACTTATAGGAGCACCCAATTGTGGTGGTAAATGACGCGCCGCTCGGGCATATCCTCAACAACCCTGATGCCACCGGGTGAGTCGCGCTTTGGGGAATCAAACTATCCCCACGAGACATCACATACGAAAAGCGTGACGCGATCAAGTCGCAAGTCCTCCCTGATTTCCTCGTGCATTGGATGGAGAACCAGCTCCCCGATAAGCTAGATATGTCCTACCTCTAGACAATGCACTTCGATGGGTCCAAACGAAAGGACAGAGCTGGCACATGTGTCATACTAACATCACCCCAGGGAGACAAGCTGAAATACATTCTGCGAATGCAGTTCACTGCCTCCAAAAATGAAGCTGAATACGAGGCTCTAATCCGTGGGATGCGGATGGCGAAAGCCTGTGGCGCCAAGAGGCTCATCATCTACGGCGACTCCAAACTGGTGGTCAACCAAACGATGCACGAGTGTGACGCACTGAGTGACAACATGATTGCCTATCGTGACCTCTACGACACACTCGAAGGGGACTTCGACGGCTGTGAGCTGCGACATGTGAGTCGCGAAAGCAATGAAGAGATGGATCTACTCGCCAATATTGGCTCCACCTGCGTCCCCATACCACCTGGGGTATTTCTCGAGCGTATCTGCAAACGCTCCATCAAGCCAGAGGCTCCAGAGAAGAAAGCAAGCACGTCAACAGACTCGGGGGGTTATGCCACCCAACGAGCCAATGGCACTCGACGACCTAGAGCTTAATAAAGGACTCGAAGGACCAATGGGCGTCATGATGATCGAGTAATCCTAGACACAACCCTACATCACATATCCACTTAGCAAGAGGCTGCCAGATGATCCGACTGACGCGCGACACATCGCGCGACGATCCAAGGCATTCGCCGTCATCAACGGCGAACTATATAAGCGCAGCATCACAGAGTGCTCCAACGGTGCGTCTCCAACAGAGGCGGAAGGGCCGTCCTCCTCGACATCCACGAAGGCACTTGCGGGCACCATGCTGGTAGTCGTGCCCTCGTCGCCAAAGCCCTACGAGTTAGATTCTACTGGCCCATGGCTATGCGCGACGCCAAGGACATCGTCTAGCGCTACAACGCTTGCCCGCGATACGTGGACAAACCTCACGCACCTGGCGCGGAACTTCGACCAATACCATTGGCTTGGCCCTTCGCGCAATGGGGACTCGACATGGTCGGCAAGCTCCCAAAATCCTCACGAGGAGTTTACATCTACCTCTTGGTCGCAGTCGACAAATTCACCAAGTGGATTGAGGCCATGCTGGTGACAAATCAATCAGGAGCCAGTGCTATCAAGTTCTTCGAGTCCATTGTCTACCGCTTTGGAGTGCCACACAACATCATCACGGATAATGGGACAAACTTCACCTCTAAGGAGTTCTAGGAATTCTGTGAAAACCGGGGAATCAACATAAGCTACGCCTCGGTGGCTCACCCGCAGACCAACGGTCAAGTCGAAAAGGCCAACGGCCTCGTATGCGGCAGAATCAAGAAACGACTCCTTAGACCACTCAAACAAGTTGATGGATGCTGCCTAGACGAGCTGCAATACTTTGGAGCCTGCGCACAACTCCAAACAACTCCACGGGATACACCCCGTTCTTCATGGTACACGGTGCTGAAGCGGTGCTACCCGCAGAAGTACGCTACAAAGCCCCACGGGTAGTAGCCTATAGCGAGCAAGAATCAACTCTCGCACTCAAAGACTCCGTCGACCTCCTCGATGAGGCAAGAAAAATCGCAGCAGAGAGATCAATGATCAACCAGCAAAATCTCCGCAACTACCACAGTAGAAGGCTACGCCCCAGATCCTTCACCGGAGGAGATCTGGTCCTACGACTAAAGCAGCAAGGGCATCTCAAGCTTGAGTCCCCTTGGGAGGGACCTTATGTAGTTACAGAAGTAATCCCAGGTGGCGCCTATCGCCTTAAATATCTCAAGACAGGAGTCGCATACTCCAATCCTTGGAACGTCACGCAACTGTGTCGCTTCTACCCCTAGTCATTTTTTTCTACATTACAAATAAGGTTATTCAGCCAGGCTACTTAGCCACACACTGTACCTCGTACTATTCTGCGAATAAATAAAGCTAAGTGCCCCAAACTTTGTGTTTCCCTTATTTTCTCGCAAGTTTATCACTCGGGGGCTGCGCCACCCTTTACATTCTCGTTCTACGAACAAATCGCAGTATCCCGAGTAGCTGACACAACATCAATCGAACCCTTGATAAACACCAACCTAGTTGCAACGCACTTGATAGGTTGGCAAGGAGTTGAGATAACACAAGTCAGGCTAACGAAAAGGAACTGCAGTGTACAAATACACTCGTAAAATATAAAAACTAGCAAGCTCTTCACATATCAATGAGTATTAATTACATCCAACATATTCATGTGAGCTTTATAACACTTATACAATTATGTGCAGGATACAAGTCATGCTACTGCTACAATAGGAGAACATTCGTTTGTTCCTCAAAGAAGTCGACAATTTCTTCCGCTAAGCGATCAACCGCTTGGTAGTGCGGAACCATGTCCCATGTCATACCCTCTGGCGGAGGTGGCGGCCCAACGGCAACAGCCGCAATATCTACATTCGGCCTATGCAGTCGCACCAGCGACAATGCAGCCTTAGCACCAGCTACTAACTGTTGTCGCACACACTCGCAAACCGCACTCAAATCCTGGAACTTCGCTAGAAGAGCCAACAGGCTTGAAGGGACGGCGTCTAGTGGAAACATTCTCTGATAGATATGCCTAAGGCACGACTGCGCCTTCTTCAAAAATGAAGTACTCAAGAAGCACGATCCTGCAGGGTCGCAAGCGCGATCACACGATCGTGGTCCACCCAAAAGTACCCACTCGCTTGTAGTTGCTCCTAGGTCAGGCTATTCATTCGAATGGCAATTCGGTCTTTCTCATCTTGTGGATGACGAGCACTAACAACTACACCAAGCAAAAGGGAAAAGTATGAAGACAAGGCATCACCGCGACTGACTAAAAGAAAAGATAAGAGGGCAGAAAGCTAACATTTGTACTGCTCACTCAGCTGCGCCACCTCCTCCAGGAGATACTGCTTGCATGCGGTAGCCTTCTCCGCCTTCGACATCCATACATCCATGCTACCGTGGAGGATGGGAAACTCACGCTCCAGTTGCCTAACGCGATCGTGCAGTCGCGAAAGCAGGGACAACTCATCTACCTTTGAGCACGGCTACGCCAAGGTTTCATCAGTGGGTGGAGGATCACGAGGATCACTCGAAGGACCACTCAACGTACCCTATCACAAACTAAGCAAGAGAAAATAAGGGACCAAGATATAAATTGATAAAAGGATTGAATGCATTCAGGCACGACAAAAGTCTCAACGGGGAACACCCACAAAAGCATGGTTTCAACACGAAAGTAAAACTACAACTATTACAGGACATCTACTGAGGAGCAGTCTGCTTCTTCGACTTTGACTTGGACTTTGGGGCCTCATCGAATCCGTGGCGCTCTCTGACGCCACAGACTTTCCAGTGCCAGCCCCTGAGGCCGAAGCCTTCGCCACATTCTTCGCTCGCTGCAGCTCTTCGGAGTATTTGGCCACTATATTGATGAGCTACGGCCCATATTGACCATAGCCAGTAGCGAAGGGAGCAAACAATACCTATCGGATAAGTTCGTTTGGACGCCACAGGCCGATGAAGCCTTTACCCACCTAAAGAAGATGTTAGCCACGGCACCAGTGCTAGCCTCACCATTGTCAAAGGAGCCAATGTTGCTCTATATAGCCGCAACCAACCGAGTTGTAAGTGAAGTGATAGTGGTGGAGCGCGACGAGGAAGGTAAGTCAGTGCAAAGGCCAGTGTATTACTTGAGCGAGGTGTTGTCAACTTCAAAGCAGAACTATCCACACTATCAAAAGGTGGCATATGGCGTGTACATGGCCGCCAAGAAACTGAAGCACTACTTTGAGGAGCACCCTATCCGGGTCATTTGTGAGGCCCCCATATCCGAGATAATGAGTAACAAGGATGCGGACAGAATTGAAAAATGGGCAATTGAGCTAGCTCCTTATGCACCGCAGTATGACAGAAGAGAGGCCATCAAATCTCAAGCTATGGCGGACTTTTTCGTATATTTCTGCCTCGGAGGCGGGAAAAGAAGCCGTTTGTATGAGGAATTTCCTCATAGATCTTGGTGTGGTTCGGGGCTCGTCCAATCCCTTAGACATGTATTGTGACAACAATGGTGCTATCGCACAAGCCAAGGAACCTAGACAACAAACATATACTGATGCAGTACCACCTGATTCACCAGTTCGTGGATCAAGGTGATATCAAGTTATGCAAGGTACATAGGGATGCAAATATTGTGGATCCGTTGACAAAGCCACTTCCACAACCGAAGCATGAGGCGCACTTGAGAGCTATGGGCATTAGATGCCTAGACATGTGATGTCGGGATGATTGACTAGTGCAAGTGGGAGACTGTTGGGAATATGCCCTAGAGGCAATCATGTATGATGTTATTCCCAATGTATTCATAAAGTCATTGTCCTTGTATGAACTACTGATATATATATCTTTGAATATGTGATTCGATTGTGGAACTATATATTCATGTTGTTCATACTAGTTGTCCTTGGTCGTTGAGGTTGTGCTGGACACACAATTAGACTAATGTGAAAGTTGGCTATTCCGACTTACATTGATTTGGCTAAAGAGTTTAGAGAATCGGACTAACCCACAGTTGAGATGCAACGAGCATGTTGTCATTTGTAGTCTCAATCAATGGAATCCTTCGACCTGAGGTGATCGCATGATCCGAGTTGTGGATCGCCAGCTTAGGTCCTATCAAACGCTATTCCGTAAATGGGCAGTTATAAAGGTAGGGTTCGGGTTGGTTGTGAAGCAAGCTGCGTGACGTGGATTAACAAGATGGGATTTGCCCCTCTGTAATGGAGAGATATTCTCTGGGCCCTCTCGTGTGATATGCTTCGGAAGCATGGCCATGCGCAACTTGGTTAAGTGTTAACCAAGGATTCGGACTAAGTGTTGGTCTAGTGAATCGTATATCACGGAACGTGAAGAGAGAGTCAAGCTATTAAAGGGATGACAACAACTCGCCTATATCTTGACAAGATATATCATGAGGCAAAGGGAATTGGACGAAAGTCACATTGAGAAAGGTTTTTCTTCTGACTTTACGACGCTTGGGAGTTGGCACGTCTTGCTAGATGCCGCTACCAACTATCAACTCGGAGTGGTGACTCGTGTCGTGTCCAACTGTACGTAAACCTACAGGCTCTATTGGGGTACGGAGCCCATGTGGATTAGATCCATGTGGATATTGGGGTACGGCCTAGACGGGCCTCAAGCGTTGAGCCTAGCTAGGAGTGTATATAAGTGGAGTGACAAGGGATAGTCCCTAACCTAGCCGTCACTTTATCCACTCCTATTTCGGGCTAGACAGGATCTAGCAGTCCTCTGCCTGGAGCTTCCTTCCTGTACGTGTGGATACCGGTGGAGGCGTTGCACGTGCGACGCTGGAGACAAGGAGGTCCGTGGGGATCTGGACGTGTTGTACGGGGATCGTTCGGCACGACATCAACTGACGTGCTTCATCCACAATCCGCACCTACGCGTCTAGTGGTAAATCTCGTGGCCTATCACCTGAGCTGGATCTTGGGAGTACCGCGTAGGGGAAAAAGTTTTGTTTATCTCTACGTGGCCCAATAGCGCGAGCCAAGGAAAAAAATCCATCATACACATGTTTCTTCTAATTAGGGGATGATATGTTGGGCTTAGGAGGTTGGTTAAACGGTAGATGCGTTGAGCAGCGCTTTCAACTCGGAACGGGGTAGCACGAGCCAAGTAAAAAAATCCATCATACACATGTTTGTTCTAATGAGAGGATGACATGTGGGGTTCAGGAGGTTGGTTAAACGGTAGATGCGTCGAGCATCGCTATCAACTCGAAACGGGGTAGCGCCAGCGAAGGAAAAAATTCCATCATACACATGTTTCTTCTAATGAGAGGATGACATGTGGGTCCCAAGAGGTTGATTAGACGGTAGATGCATCGAGCAGTGCTATCAACTTCAGAACAGGGTAGCGTGAGTCAAGGAAAAAAATTCCATCATACACACGATCCTTCTAATGATAGGCTGACATGTGGGACCTAGCAGCCTGATTAAACGGCACACGCCTCGAGCTACGTTATCGAGTTCAAATCAGGGAGGCGCGACCGAAAAGTATGGTCTGCTAGAGGCAATGACATCCGGGACCCACACGCCTCAAAACACTTTGGCGAGTCAACATCGCGCGAGGAAACAAAAATGTTGCTTCTGCCACGCGCCAGCCAAGCTTCCTCCATGTTTTTAGCAGATCCATCGTAGTAGAGGGCCGCAAAACCGGAAAAAAAGTTTTCCATCAGCCACGGCCGAGCCGAGAATTTCGTCGCGGAAGACACGCCTTCTACGATGACTGTCGGGCCAATTCGTTGCAGAAGGAAACTTTTCTTGTAGTGAATATATAGACTAGGCAAGTAGCATTACAATTGTTAGACAATTGGGATGCTACAAGTATCCCCTTTTAAAGGGCTCCCAGATATTCCCATTATGCACAGATCCATGCACGACTGATAGTACCGCTGGGTATGCGGTACTACCGCTAGCACCTAGCCAATAGTTACAAAACAGCAAGAGGAACGGGAGAAAAAGGCACCGCTGGCCAGAACTTCTGCCAGTGCACTTGTACTACTGGCACAGACAGTACTTCCGACTTTATTTCCAACCGAAATTCTGACAAATAGCAAACACCAAACAGAGAGGATACTGACCAGAAACCAGCCCTTGGCGGAAGTGAGGCTGGATCTTCCATCAATACTATCGGCGGCAAGATGCCTAAGCGGTACTTCTAGTGGAGCGACGGTACTTCCATTGGAGATGGTACTACCACCTAAACATCCAAGCAAAGTTCCACCAAATAGGACTCCCAAAACAGAGAGGCTACTGAACCGCAACTAGGATGAGAGTAATTGGCTTTGGTACTACCGGTAGAAAGAATGCCCCTAGCGGTACTACCGATGGCTCGCCGGAACTACCGATCAGAAAAACATCAGAACTGAAACTGCCATAACTTTTGCATCCGAACTCCAAATGAGATGAAACCAATTTTGTTGGAAAGATAACGACGTATAGAATCCAAGCGGAAAAATACTATGAATATATATGTGAGATATCTCCCAAGGTGTGGAGACAGAAAACCCGCATGATCAAAAATGCAATAAGATATTCAAGGGAAATCTGTTTTTGATGAACTAGAGCTTGTTATGATGATAACTACAAGCTCTAGATTCTCACATGGACAAGCTCTAAAATACAACCAAGAAAGATAACTCTATGTATGCAAAGGTTTGAGCTCTCTCTGAAAGATACGATCGAGCTACTCACTCGAGAGCCCCTCTTGATAGTACGACTATCTATCCTAAACCCATTCTCCCAACCCTACAAGAGACTGTTAAAATAGAAAACCTATCAAGATAATACCTTTGCCTTGAGCATTTCAGTTGAGCTTGATGTAGACCTTCTTGTCCTTCTCAAGATGGATCACCTCTCTTCATTGCTCTTTCTTGCTCTTGCTTGATGAAGACTTGTGAAATGCTCCATCATACTCCATGGGGAACCTCTTCTTCGAACTTGTCTTCATCACTCCATGGTCACCAAGGATGGAAAGCTTCAAGCATGAGATCTTCTAGAGATGGCACACCTTGAGCTTGCCCTTTATTTCTTGATGATGTATTGAAGATAGCCATGATGAAATCCATCTTCTTCTTCAAGACACTCTTGATCTTCTTCTTCTTCTACTTGATTCCAATAGGCACAAAGTCGTTGGACATTGCTTCTTCTTTTTCAACCTCGATACCAACACATGTTCCATAGAGATTGTCATTAATTACCAAAACCAAACATGGGGGCATAGATGCCCTTTCATATGTCCTAAGCAAACAAAAATAAAGATAAATTTCTATTGTTCAATCATCAATGGACGCTAGTCAAAGCGGAAGATCTATGGGGCCCCTAGTCTAGTGTTTCGGTGGAAACCTTCCACCAGAGCGTCGGAATACCTCAAAAACATGCATATGGCTCTGACATATGTATACAAGTGTGTTGAAATGTTCATAGAGGCAATATCTAGTTCCCGAGTGTGACCATGTTCACATACATGCGGTAGTAGTTAGTAAAGTTCTAGACCAGAGTGAATCTATGGTAAAATGGTCTCATCCTTTGTTTTCCATGTAGGTATGGCCTAAAAAATGAAAATAAAAGGCCTTTGGTCAACCATCATTGTAGGCCATTCAAAGGGGCTATGGGGCCCCTGGTCTAGTAGAATTTGCCCACCGGAGCACCAGAATACCTCAAAAACTTGCATGTGGCTCTGGCATACTTGTACAAGTGTGGTGTAATGTTTATAGAGGCAATATCTGGCTCCCAGGTGTGACCATGTTCACATATATGTTGTAGCTATTAGGAAAGTTCAAGACCGAGAGGTGGAAACTCGTGCTATGGGGAAACGCGAGTGAATCTTGTGGTAAAATGGTCTCATGTTTTGTTTTACATTTAGGTATGGCCTGAAAAAACAAAAATAAAGATAAAAGTCCATTGGTCCACTAGGTAGATCTATGGGGCCCCTTGTCTAGGGTTTCAGTGAAAACCAACCACTAGAGCACCAGAATACTTCAAAAACATGTGTGTGGCTCTAGAATAGTGGTGCAATGTTTATACAAACAATACTCCTGGGTGTGTCTATGTTCACATACATTTAGAGCAGTTAGTAAATTTCTGGACCGAGAGGTAGAAACTCCCTCTACGGGGCAACTATAGTGAATCTTGTGATAAAATGGTCTCATTATTTTTTCCATGTAGGTATGTACTAAACAAACAAAAAAGAAGATAAAACTCTATTGGTCATCCATCACTGGAGGTGAGTCGAAGGGCTAGATCTACTGGGTCCCCGGTCTAGGGATTTAGTGGAAACCTGCCATTAGAGCGCCAAAATACCTCAAAACTTGCATGTGGCTCCGTATATGTGTACAAGTGTGCTTAAATGTTCATAGAGACAATATCTAGCTCCCAAGAGTGACCATGTTCACATACACATGGTAGCAATTAGTAAAGTTTTGGACCGAGAGGTGTTGACCCCTGCAACGGGGCAACATGAGTGAATCTTGCGGTAAAATAGTCTCACCCTTTGTTTTCCATGTAGGTATGGTGAAAGGGCAATTGACATTGCCTAGAGGGGGGGTGAATAGGAGTTTTAAAATTATTATAGTTTAGGCTCTAATAAATGTGGAATAACACTAGAATTTAATTTATGAAGCCAAAACCTATATCCACTAGGTTCACTAAGTGCACCAACAACCTATGATAAGCAAGATGAGCAATGAGGTGATAAAAAGATATAATACTTCAAGCACAATGGCTATCACAATGTAAATTGCATAAGAAAAGGATTCAGTTGATAGATAACCGATGGCTGCGATGACTATGATTTTTATCCCTAAGTTCACTTCCAAAGAAGAAACATCTCTGCTATAGAGGTGCTATGGCGCAATGCTCTCCTAATGCCACAAATGGCTCACCATGAGGTGGGGTGGCTCGATGCTCACCCAACACCACACAAGGCCTCCCACTAAGATGCGAAGGAACGCAACTCACCGATGCCACAAAAGGCTCACCCTATTCTCTCATGAGCTCGCCACAAAGGCCTACTCACGATCCACTATGGGACACTTTAGGGCGGTCACTAAACCCGTACAAGGCTTGGGGCAATCTCCACAATTCAATTGGAGGGCACCAAGAAACACCACAAAGGACACAAGCTTGGGGAATCTCCACAACTCAATTGAAGGCCCCAAGAACAATGCCACAAAAGGCCACAAGCTTGAGTAATCTCCACAACACAATTGGAGGCCCCAAAACTCACCACAACTCCACACAATAGTCTAGGGTTCTAAGAACCCAAGAGTAACAAGGCCAAGAGCTTGAACTCGCCGAATATCCGAGGAGAACTCAAACCTATGCACCAAATGCAAGAGGCAAGTCCTTCACTCGCAAATTCCCCCAAACCTACAAAATATATTGGGGGAATATGAGAGGAAGAATACAAGAGGAGAAAAAACTCTCCAAGATCTAGATCCCAAGTATTCCTTCACAAATAATGGATTTGGTTTGGTGGGGGTTGTAGATCTAGATCTCCTCTCAAATACATCAAAAAGATGCAAGAATCATATGAGGGGGAAGGGGAAATGGCAAGATATTCAAGGTCAACAATGGCGGAGAGAGAAAGCCAAAAACCAAGAAAAGAGCTCGTACCCATGAAGGGGAAGAGGAGCCCCATTTAAAGGGCTCCCAGATCTGCCCGTTACGCATAGATCCATGGACGGCTAGTAGTACCGTTGGGAGGACAGTACTACCGCTGGCACCTAGCCAACGGTTACAAAACAACAAGACAAATGGGAGAAAAAGGCACTACTGGCTGGATCTTTTCCCGGTGCACCGGTACTACCAGCACAGATGGTACTACCATCTATATTTCTGACCGAAATTTCGACAAATAGCAAACACCAAACATAGAGGATACTGACTAAAAACCAGCCCTTGGCAGAAGTGAGGCCAGATCTTCCATCGGTACTACCGGCGGTAAGATGCATGAGTGGTACTTCTAGTGGAGCGGTGGTACTTCTGCTGGAGACGGTACTACCACCTAAACATCCGAGCCAAGTTCCACCAAATAGGACTCCCAAAACAGAGAGGCTACTGAACCGCAACTAGGATGAGCGGAAGTGGATCTGGTACTACCGGTAGAAAGAATGCCCTAGCGGTACTACTGATGGCTCGCCGGAACTACCGATCAGGAATTTTTTTAGAACTAAAACTGCCATAAGTTTTGCATCCAAACTCCAAACGGGATGAAACCAATTTTGTTGGAAAGATAATGATGTGTAGAATCCAAGGGTAAAGTACCATGAATATATATATATGTGAGATATCTCCCAAGGTGTGGAGCCAGAAAACACACATGATCAAAAACGCAATAAGATATTCAAGGGAAATCCATTTTTGATGAACTAGAGCTTGTTATGATGATAACCACAAGCTCTAGATCCTCACATGGACAAGATCCAAACAACAACCAAGAAATATAAGTCTATGTATGCAAAGGTTTGAGCTCTCTCCGAAAGTTACGACCGAGCTACTCATTCGAGAGCCCCTCTTGATAGTATGACCATCTATCCTAAACCTGGTCTCCCAACACTACAAGAGACCAGTAAAATGGAAACCCTATCAATATCGTACCTTTGCCTTGAGAATTCCACTTGAGGTTGATGTAGATCTTCTTGTCCTTCTCAAGATGGATCACCTTTCTTGATTGCTCTTTCTTGCTCTTGCTTGATGAAGTCTTGTGAAATGCTCCCCTATACTCCATGGGGAAACCTCTTCTTTGAATTTATATTCATCACTCCATGGTCGCCGAGGATGGCAAGCTTCAAGCATGAGATATTCTAGAGATGGCACACCTTGAGCTTTCCCTTCATTTCTAGATGATGTCTTGAAGGTAGCCATGATGAACTCCATCTTCTTCACGACACGCTTGATCTTCTTCTTCTACTTGATTCCAATAGGCACAAAGCCATTGGATGTTGCTTCTTCTTTTTAATCTTGAGACCAACACATGTTCCAAGTGATGCCAATGGACAAACCTACAAGTGAAACTCAATTTACATATTAGTCTATAAAGTTTGTCATTATTACCAAAACCACACATGGGGCATACATGCCCTTTCAAATGGACTAATCAAACAAAAATGACATAAAAGTCTATTTTTCAATCATCAATGGATGCCGGTTAAAGTGGAAGATCTATGGGGCCCCTAATCTAGTGTTTCAGTGGAAACCTACCACTAGAGCGTCGAAATACCTCAAAAACTTGCATGTGGATCTGGCATATGTGTACAAGTGTGGTGA
Organism: Avena eriantha; assembly: GCA_910589775.1. NCBI lineage: Eukaryota > Viridiplantae > Streptophyta > Magnoliopsida > Poales > Poaceae > Avena > Avena eriantha. The sequence goes on from OU342741.1 coordinate 272,928,619, forward strand.
AATGTTCATAGAGGTAATATCTTGTTCCCGGGTGTGACCATGTTCACATACATGCGGTAGTAGTTAGTAAAGTTCTGGACCGAGAGGTGGAAACTCCTGCTATGGGGTAACCAGAGTGAATTTTGTGGTAAAATGGTCTCATCCTTTGTTTTCCATGTAGGTATGACCTAGAAAACAAAAATGAAGATAAAAGGCCATTGGTCAACCATCGTCAGAGGTCAGTCAAATGGGTAGATCTACGGGGGGCCTGGTCTAGAGTTTTAGTGGAATTCGACCACCGAAGCGCTGGAATACCTCAAAAACTTGCATGCGGCTCTAGCATACATGTACAAGTGTGGTAAAATGTTTATAGAGGCAATATCTAGCTCCCGAGTGTGACCATGTTCACATGCATGTTGTAGAAGTTAGGAAAGTTCTAGACCAAGAGGTATGTCCTAGAAAACAAAAATGAAGATAAAAGTCCATTCGTCCACCGGGAATATCTATGGGGCCCCTAGTCTAGCGTTTTAGGGAAAACCGACCACCAGAGCAACGTCATACCTAAAAAACTTGCATGTGGCTCTAGAATATGTGTACAATAGTGGTGCATTGTTTATACAGACAATATATAGCTCCTAGGTGTGACCATTTTCACATACACGCAGTTGTAGTTAGTAAAGTTCTGGACCGAGAGGTGGAAACTCCTGCTACGGGGAAACCAGAGTGAATATTGTGGTAAAATGTTCTCATCCTTTTTTCCATGTAAGTATGTACTAAACAAACAGAAATGAAGATAAAAGTCCATTGATCAACCATTGGTGGAGGCCGGTCAAAGGGGTATATCTACGGGGCCCCCGATCTAGGGTTTCGGTGGAAATCAACAACCGCAGCGCCGGAATACCTCAAAAAGTTTCGTGTGGCTCTGACATATGTTTACAAGTGTGGTGAAATGTTCATAGAGGCAATATCTTGCTCCCGAGTGTGACCAGGTTCACATACACGTGGTAGTAGTTAGTAAAGTTCTAGACCGAGAGGTGGAAACTCCCGCTATGGGGCAACCAGAGTGAATCTTGTGGTAAAATGGTCTAATCCTTTGTTTTTCATGTAGGTATGGCCTAAAAACCCAAAAATGAAGATAAAAGTCCATGGGTAAATCATCGTTGGCACTACAAAATTAGCCCCCATACCCTGCGGATTTTTGGGTCTGCACAAGCCAAAAGTACCTACAATAGTTGGATACACGGATGATGAGGGTTCGTGGTGGCTATTGAGGGCAACACAAATATTGATGCCGTTTTATTAACGATACCGGCACTAAACTATGTCGCGGTATGTGGTAGGAAAGTGCGGCGCTGTTTATTGCCGCGATTGACTGGGCCCAGGCACATTAGGTGGTGCCATGGATTATACGTGACCTCCACAATAGGCCCGTCTAGGCTTGCAAGTTACCCCGTCCCACTGACCGCTGGGCCCCACCACGGAAGGCAAGAGTCGACTAGGCAGTTATAAAGCATCTTTTCTATACTCGTCATCGTCTCCCCACTCCGATCCCCACTTATCTTCAGCCTCTCTCTGCATGAAAGCTTCAACCGGTGGTAGGGCCAATCCGATGAGAGCTAGGCAGCGTGCTACCGAGATCGACTGCAAGATGGACGTAAGCCATTTTTTTGGATTTTAATTTCAATTTAGGTGGATATTTAGGGTTTCTTGATCAAGACCGATCTATGTTTTCATATTTTGGTGGAAATATCATTTCTTCAAATTTCCTCACCCATCCCACAGCTTCTTCCTGGCTTACCTCCTAATACTATTAATGACGACACACAATAGAAATGGGTTGAGACGGAGATATAACTTTTGTGTCTGCAGCCTTACACCATGTTGCAGAGTTATGTATGACCGTTGATGGACCTATGACACCGGCCGCATGTTCCTTGGATGCGGTTAGGAGGTTCCAAACTTTAGTGCCATTCTATGGGCTGATCCGGTGCACATGTCTCTGGAGAGGACGTTGCAATGTCTCTAGAATTGAGTTAAACATAAGGAAGTGTTGCACGAGTGTAATACTTATGACCTTACGCTCGAACTCAAACCTGCATGAACCAAAAGTGGACAAGACGTACTATCGTGGGGCCGTGCAGCCACACACAGTAGGCCCACCTCGTGGAGCAGGGCACATGTGCGGCCAACTATCCCACCCACTTTTTAGAACATCAGGACTAGAGCGAGCAGCATAATCGACAGGTAAAGTGAGCGGCACCTGTACTATTTAGGAGTATGTATGTCAGCGACATACAATAGACATCAAAGCCACACTATCTAGAACAATAGAAACATAAATATTCAATGCCATACGGCAAGATCGAAATATCCTAGATATATATAATAGTTTAGGATACATCCTCATACATCATGCAACCGAGTATCAAGCGGAAGGAGAAAACATGATCCGAGTATGGATAAGAAGCAAATTGGCATAAGATGCCATGAAAATAAGCACACCCGCCCACTTATCTCATGGATCTCCATCCCTGGATCTCTACACAAGACAGGCGTTACCACCATCATCGGTCTCTTCGATGCAATAGCTTGCCTAGGAGTATACCTGTCCATCTGAACCAAATATTTATCATGTGAGACCCTAGGGGTACTTAGGAAGTCATAACGTGTCTAAAGGGAACAACCTGGGGGTGACATAATTGTAGCGAAAGATAATAGCTAAACAATTCTGTAGAGACACGCTACACATCCGCCCAACCAGAGATGGACGGTAGATTGTTAATTAATAATAACAGTTATGTAGGCAACATCAATAAACATTGCTCGTCCTCCTTCTCGCTTACCGACAAGAAGGTGGAAGAACATCCCATTTTTGGTAATTTTATTAACCATTCCATGAGTTTTGCACTATTTACTAGTCATGTCTTAGTCAAGTTAAAGGGGTACTTTAGTTATGCTTGTCTATGATTGAGAAACAGTGCTCCAAGCCGTCCATAACCGTGGACATGGCTTTTAGAAAGATTTACTCTGCAAGGGTGCACAAATAGGAACACGCACATGATCAACCTTGGGAAGAACCAAATAAAACACAATGAGGCCTCACGACAATGCATTTATGGGATTTATAAATTATCTCAGGGGGCCACCCCATTAAGCTACCCGCAACGAAGTTGGCCGACTCTGAGACGGACCCAAGGTTTGTGCCAATGGCTGTAAATGAATGGGAATCCGAAAGTGTTACTGGGCTTGTTGATACCACGAAAATGTTCCACAATTCCTAAATAGTACAGGTGCTCCACACACAATCGTAAATAAAGCAGTAAAACATGGCATAAGTACATGCTAGTAATAAATCCCCAAACTAGTTTGTGGCCAAGAAATAAAGTGCAAATCATGCTCAAGCGAAGGGGGATCCATAGAGTCTCCTGTATGTGGATAGTGTGAATAGTCAAAGAACAGGAATCAAGTACTCAGGGTCCAACAGGGCACAAGTGAGCTTAAAGAACCAAATAGCAGATAATGCCCACTAGTGCATCTTTTATTAGTTTTCCCATTACTACTCAGATTAAGTTGTTTAGGTACCTCGTTATCCATGAAATCGCAAAAACCCTACGCATGAAATTGTATGAATCGCATGGCTCAAACAACTCCTGTAGTAATGGCTCATGGATTGGGGAAACAAGCTTCGATGGGGTTTAAAAGTAAAGGCTATGCAATACTTGGGATTCAAATTTAATGCAATCATGACTAAATTCATATGATGCATGCTTAAATTCATATCATGGAATGCATAATCAAAACGGGCTCGTTGTGCTAATCGATTTGGACATATTATTTGTCGAATTTGGAATTACTGACTTAAAGTTATAGATTTATTAAGAAAAGGCATTTATTGGAATTGAAATAATTTCGAAATTTTAAATTGCTCAAAAACTATTCTGGATGACATATTTGAATTCTTGGCATTTTTATGATCAGAAAACATATATCATATGAAAAGTTTGAATTTATGAATTTGAAACAATTATTAAATACAAGTAATTCAGAAATGGGTCAAATGTCATAGGTTTGACTAGTTAGAGTTGACTCTGATCAAATTTGAATTTGCATTTGAATTCATATTTAAATTTGAATCACTTTTCATTTATGAGTTTTTGTCAAATTCAAAATATATAAAAGATATGAATTTATTTAGATTAAATTAATTTCTGGAATTTTATTTAATTTAGAAAAAGGTCATGGAAACTTTTCATACCGGAACTGTTTCTACTATTTCTACCCACAGACGCTGACCAGTGGGCCTGGTGCTGCGTGGGTCAACTACGCACGCAGGTCAGTTGGCCACCGGGACTCGGGTGAGGCTACAAAAAAGCCTAGGGAGGTTTTCTATAAAACGTCCAGAGCTGATCTAAACTGAAGATGAAACAGATGCGATCTTCCTAACTTTGGAGGAAGATTGCGATGGCTACGGTTGTTGGAAAAGAGCGTGGTTTGGACATGGAGCTTGATGGGACATGAGTCTACAATGTTTGTCAAGGAAGCGTTGCCGGAGGACCTCGGTCGTGTTTGGGATCTTGGGATGAACACAGTGGTGTGGCTGTTAACTGGTGAATCATTCATTGGCATCTACTGAATTTCGCCTGAAACTTGCGCTCCTCAACCGGTTGCGGGGATGTTTTCGAGCGATATACTAGTCCAAATCATCCGTGTGATGGCTCGTTGGAAAGCTGGGAAGTCCTAGATCATTTCTGGTTTAGGTGTTCTCACGAAATTGGGGCCATACCGCTCAGTTTCCATCGAAGAACAGAGGCGCGCGTGCTGGCGGGCGACAGCGACGGCGACAACGACAACAGAGGTGTGCGTCTGGCGCAGCGTGGGGCGATGGCGGCATGGCAATCTAGGCAACCAGGGAGTTGAGGGGAAAACTAACCTAGAGAATGCGCTGGCAGGGAGGGAGTAGTGGCGAGGTGGGTGATGGAGATGGAGCCTGTGGTGATCGTGGCGCTCGGCGGTGACGAGTGGCTACGGTGGCGAGCGTGCGATCTTCTCCTCCTCGCGTCCAAGCAGCCTGGGCTCGAGCAGGACGTACTCCATTGCGGCTAGGAGGGAGAGAAGTAGGCGGCAATGGCGACAAGATCACCGAAACACGGGATGGCTAGCGGTGGGGGTGGACATGGATTTTTCTTGCGGAGAAAGAAGGTGGAAGGGGACCTGGCGTGGGGAAGACGAAGATGGGATGTGGTCCTGTGCTACTGCTCTGATTTGAGAGAGAGAGAGGGGAGAAGAGCCACGAGGTTGGCATGAGGGTGTAGTAGCATGTGAGGTCACGAGGAAGAGGAATAGAGGTCTACGCCGTCTTCACTGGGTCCGATCGGATCGAGGTCAGGTGAAGGACATGCGCGAGCAGGCTAGCATGCTTCTACTGCGACTTGCACACCTTCAATCGCGACAACGAGAGAGGGAGATCACCATGCCTAGACTAGTCCTGCTAGGGTTTAGCTGGGCTAACGTGGTCTACACGATTTGGGCTAGACAGCTAGATGGTGCAACCATGACGAAAAAGGAGGGCTTGGGTACTATCCATATGGGTTTGGATTTTTAGGCCTTGGATTATCTAGGTAGGATTTATCTAGGTTTTGTAGAGAGAGATTATATTTAGTGTTTATATATACATATGAGTATACACACTAAGATTTAGGCTTTTAGTTAGAATAGGTAGATAGGTTAGATGGATGGAGGATTTGATCAAAATCAAACAAGTAAACAAGTTCCAAAAGAATTTGAATAAAAGAAGGGTCACATGTAGCATTGATATCTCATGTGACTAGAGGCTAATATTGCATGTAGCACTAGATAGTGGATAAAGGCATATTACTATGGCAAGATGGTTTGGTCACACATGATTGATTCAGAAAAGAGAACAATTACAAATGGAACCCAAAACCCAACAAGAATGAGTGGATGGTTAGCGAAGGGGTATGGTTGCATGGGGCATGCATTACATTTAATGCACTCCCTAAGAGGATGTATATGATATAAGTGAGAATAAGACCATATGGGATTGAATTTCGATTCAAATGAAAAGAGACACCCATATGTAGGGAATTATAATTGAAACAAGGAATGAAGTTAACATGTTAGGGGTGAGGGAAAGAATACGAGAGATGCCCTCAACTTAAATTGGGCATTTAACAATATATGAAGAAGCAAGTACAATATATCAAGAGGAAAATACAATATATAATGCATATGTGATAAGAACCAATAAAGGGGTTTTATATGATGCTCAAATGCAAGGTGGCATGGGCACATGAGCATGATATAATGATGATGCAACAATACATATAGGAGGTAGCATTTTATTATTATACCATGTAGCATTACAGATGTTAGACATATGTGATTCTACAACTCTCCCCTACTAAACATGAATCTTTCCCTGAGATTCTAGGAAGAACAAAACTTGATGAGGGTAGGATACTCGGAACGGAGGTCGTCCTCGCGCTCCCAAGTGGCTTCATCAACAGAATGGTGCGACTTCAAGAATTTTGACGGGGTGTTCTTTATAGGAGAGATCTTCTTGGATATTGATGATCTCGTGATCCACGGTCTTGTCGTGATCCTTGAAGAACTTCTTGAATTGAGAGATGTGGAAGACATCATGAACCTTGAGTTTTTCAGGAAGCTCGAGTGCATAAGCCACTTATCCTCTTTTGCCATGGATTTTGAAAGGACCGATGTATCTAGGCGCAAGCTTGCCTTTGATACCAAAGCGATGAGTGCCTCTCATGGGAGTGACATGAAGGTAAACAAGGTCACTAGGGACATACTCCATGTCCATGTGTTTTCTGTCATAGTTGCTTTTTCTGACGACTCTGAGCAATTTTCAAGTTCTTAAGAATGATAAGAACCTTCTCTTTTGCTTGAGTGACAATGTCAGGACCAAAGAATTTTCTTTCACCTACCCCTAACCAACCAATCGGAGTCCGACACTTGCGACCATAGAGGACCTCAAAGGGTTCCATCTGGAGACTCTTCTGGTAGATGTTGTTGTAGGAGTATTCAGCATATGGGAGGCACTCTTCCCACTTCATGCCAAAAGAAATGATGCAAGCGCGGAGCATATCTTTGACAATCTGATTAATCCTTTCAACTTTCCCTTGCGACTGAGGATGGTAAGCTGTGCTAAAGTTTAGCTTTCTTCCCAAGTCATGTTGGAAACATTCCCAATACTTGGAGGTAAAGATACTCCCATGATCTGAGCTAATTACAAGAGGAACCCCATATAGAGAGACAATTCTGTTGATATAGAGCTTGGCCAGCTGACTACCAGAAATTGTTTCCTTGACTGGAAATAAATGAGCCACTTTTGAGAGCCCGATAATGACAATAAAGATTGCATTGTTGCCTTTCTGAGACCTTGGAAAGCCAGTTATTAAGTACATCTCTACTTTCTTCCATTTCCATTCTGGAGCCTTCAAAGGTTGAAGAAAACCAGAAGGTTTTTGATGAATGGCTTTCACTCTACGGCAAACATCGCACTCTGAGACATACTTGGCACAATACCGTTTCAATCCAGGCCACCAATACTGTGTTTTCAGGTCCATGTACATCTTAGTGCTGCCAGGGTGGATAGAAAGAACAGCATCATGAGCCTCTTTAAGAACTTGCTCTCTCAAACCCGGATACTTCGGAACAAACATCCGGTTCTTAAAGAATAGAGTGCCTTGGTCGTCAAGGTGGAAAGGGTCATACTTCAGAAGCTGAATCTTGGAGATGATGTTTTTAGTGTAAGGATCACCAAGTTGAATGGCGCGAACCTTTTTTTTCTAGGAGAGGGGTAGCTATGAAGTTATGAAGGTAGCCCTGGGGTACAAGCTCAAGGTTGAGTTGATGGAATTCCTTGCACAAGAGAGGTTGTTGTTCTTCCACCATGAGTTTTTCACATATGCCTTATGAATAAGGGCATCGTCCATCACATTTGCTTTGCCCAGATTGTAGTTGATTGAAAGATCAAAGTCATTGATGGTTTCAATCCATCTCCTCTGGCAAAGGTTGAGGTCTGGCTGAGTAAAGATGTATTTCAAATTTTTGTGGTCAGAAAAGATCTCACAACGATTTCCAAGCAAGTAGTGCGTCCATACTTTCAGAGCGAACACAACTGCTGCAAGTTCAAGATCATGTGTTGGATAGTTGATCTCATGAGTTTTCAATTGACGGGAAGCATAAGCAACAACTTGCTTTTCTTGCACGAGGACCACACCAAGTCCTTGGAGAGAGGCATCATAAAAGATCTAAAACGGTTTTGATGTATTAGGAGGAATCAAGACAGGTGTTGAGGTGAGCTTTTCCTTGAGTGTTTCAAAGCTTTCTTGACATTCTAGTGACCAAAGGAATTTCTTGCCTTTCTTGAGGAGATTAGTAAGAGGCTTATCAAGTTTTGAGAAGTTCTGAATGAACCAACGACAATAGCTAGCCAATCAAAGAAAACTTTGGACTTCTTTGACATTTTGGGAGAGAGACACTCCATAATTGTCTGAACAGTCTCTGGGCTGACAACAATGCCCTTAGCATAAATGTCATTACCCATGTAGGTGATTTCAGGAAGCCAAAATTCACACTTTGAGAACTTTGCATACATGCGGCTCTCAAGAAGCTTTGTAAGAACACAACGGAGATGTTCCACATGCTCTTTGTTTTTCTTGGAATAGACCATAATGTCATCGATATAGAACACCACGAACTTATCAAGGTACTGCATGAAAACTGGGTTCATAAGCCTTGAGAAATTAGCAGCGGCATTGGTGAGGCCGAAGGACATGACCTTGTACTCATACAGGCCATAACGAGTTGTGAAAGCTATTTAGGAACATCTTCCTTGCAAATTTTGATTTGTTGATATCCACTTCTCAGGTCAAGCTTGGAGAATACACTGCTTTTGCAAGTTGATCAAAGAGATCATTGATCCGCAAAAGGTGACATTTATTCTTGATGGTTTTTGCATTGAGAGCTCGGTAGTCAACTCAAAGTCAACATTCCGGTCTCACTTCTTCACAAAGATTGTTGGGCTGCCCCAAGAGGAAGTGCTATGCTGAATGAAACCCAACTTCTCTTGTTCATCAAGCTGCCATTTGAGTTCGGCCAACTCTACAGGATCCATATTGTAAGGCTGCTTGGAGATAGGTGTGGTTCTAGGTTCAAGCTCAATCACAAACTTGACCTCTCGGTCAGGAGACATACCTGGTAGTTCTTCTAGAAAAACATCTGTGAATTCACATACCACAGGAACATTTTGCAAGGCTTCCATAACATCAATGTTCAGGACACAAAGAGTAGATCTAAATAGAAGGAGTTTTCCTTGGAGCACTATATGGCCTTCAGGAATTTTCAAAGAAACCGAGTGTTTAGCAAAAACAATCATAGCTTCACTGGATTTCAACCAGTCCATACCCAATATGACATCAATATCTGATCTGCCAAGAATAATCAAGGAAGCTAGAAATGAAGAACCACCAATTTGAATTTGATAGGACAGTTCCACTGCTAGTGGAGGTGTGGGAAGAGCCTTGTTGTTCATAGGACAGTTCCACTGCTGGTGTCCAGTGTTCCCACACGAGAAACAAGCGCCACTCAGATGAGGAGTAGAGTATCCTAGAACTCCACCATATGGCGCTCTAGGGTATTTGTTGTTGTATCCCCTTGGAGCGACGTTGTTAGAGTATGGTGGACTTGGTGAGAAACTTGATGGTCTTTGCGGAGCAGGGAGTGGTAGTGTGGTATTAGGGAACCACACATAGCGCTTAGAAGGAGCGGCCACTTCCGAGGAACCACCAATATCACGGTTGTGCTTCTTGGAATCATCATATGCCTGTTTACTTGCCTCCTCTTGAAGAGCTGCTTGCTGAAGCTTGAGAAACGAGCTTGTAGTAGTATGGGTGAGAGCATACTTGATGGAAGCATTTAGCCCTTAACGGAACCTCTTTTGTCTTTTCTTACCATCAGAGACCTCATCACCCCATAGCAAGATAAGTTTGCAAAGTTCTTGATGTAAGTGTTGACATTGTCATTTCCTTGCTTGAGATTCAGGAACACCTCCTTCATACGTTCCATGACGGTTTCAGGCAGGTACTGCTCTTTGAAAGCATTAGTGAATTGCCCCCATGTTGGCTAAAATCCAGGAGGGCTTGCTCTTAGATAGCTCTCCCACCAAAGAGTGGCTTCCCCACACAGAAGGTGAGTAACGAACTTGACCCTGTCATGCTCAGCCACATCTGCGGTATCCAACAGCCTCGTGATCTCTTGGAGACAATCGTCGGCATCCAGCGGCTCGACGGTCACCTGAAAGTGCCGTGGGGCGAACTTCAGGAAGTCTTTCATGTTGCCACGCTGGGGAGGTGGAGGATTTTGTGAGAACTCATTCCTCCAGACGCTCTCCTCGAACCTCTGCTGGTTTTGCTGCATAGTACCCAATGTATTTGCAGGACTGACAAGCGCAACACCCAGCTCTGGCAAACCCGAAATCTCGTCTTCTCCAGGAGGGCGACGTGGAGGGGCCATCCTATTGATGAGGGAAAACTTGCATTAATACCATAATGGAGAATTATCAATAATACAAAATAGCACTAAACCAGAATTAACCAAGATTAAAGGATACAATTTACTAAGATGATATTAAAATATCAAGCAAAGTTCATAGAACCTAGAATATAGTTAGCATATCGCACACGGCTGAAAAGGAGTGTGGAACACAAATCTACCAAATAAAAACAATTCCGCAAATTTCGGCATTAAAATACCAACGAGATGCGCAAAACCACTTAACAGTTAGAGCTTAGCTGCTTCACCGATTCAATGTACAAGAGCGAATAATGAGAGCAGTGGTATGGCCATGAATCCATCCCGCACTCAAAGCATTACTACGCACATGAATAGGAAAAACGTGCATCCCAAATCTTATCCTTCTTACGAATATTGAAAGAGATTAATAGATCAAGAACAAACACCCCTAACTATAATGCGTCGGATACAAAGAGTAAGACAAATTGCATTTGTTTACAAAGAGTCGGATAGATCATGTCGGGTTACAAAAAACCTATCGGCATGGAATTAACAACAGTTGATAACCAAAGGCAGATTACATCCACAAAGTTGGATGCAACATATAGACAAAGAATTACACACATATCCTATGGTACTACGGAAACCCCAAACATGTGAATCCTAGTTTGAATTTTTAGAAGAGGATATACGAACGTTACACTTCCTTACCAGAAAAGGGTGGGTGGGTGGGTAAGAAGAAAATGGAAGCAGTCCTACTCTCACGTTTAGTTTTTCCCTAGTATTAATAGCTACCAAAATAATTTCTAGACTAACAACGACCATCTTGGCTGAGACCCTGAAGTGCAGAATGTCTCTGATACCAATTGTACTACCTCGGACCTTACACTCTACGCTCAAGCCTATATGAACCAAAAGTGGATAGGTTATACTACCATGGGGGCGTGTAGCCACACACAGTAGGCCCAACTCATGGAGCAGCGCACGGTACTAGCCAACCATCCCACCCACTTTTTAGAACTTTGGGACTAGAGCGAGCGACGTAATCGACAGGTAAAGCGATCAAACCATACACAAATGAGTATGTATGTCAGCGACATACAATAGACATCAGAGCCATACCATCTAAAACAATAGAAATAGAAATATTCAACGCCATACGGCAAGATCCAAATATCCTAGATAGATATAATAGTTTATGATACATCCTCATACATCACGCAACAGAGTATCAAGAAGAAGCGAAAAACATGATCCGAGTACGGTTAAGAAGCAAATTGGCATAAGATGCCCTGAAAATAAGCACGTCCTGCCCATAGATCTTATGGATCTCCATCCCCGGAATCTCTACACCGGACAGTCGTTGCCACCATCATCGGTATCTTCCACCCATTAGCCTTCTTGGGATTATACTTGCCCATCTGAATCAAATATTTATCATGTGAGACCCTAGGGGTACTCAGCAAGTCTTAATGCATCTAAAGGGAACAACCTGGGGGTGATGCAATTGCAGCGAAAGATAATAGCTAAACAATTATATAGAGACACACTACACATCTGCGCAACTAGAGATGGACAGACGCTTGTTAATTAATAACAACAGTTATGTAGCAACATAAATAAACATTGCTTGTCCTCCTTCTCATTTACCAACGAGAAGGTGGAAGAACCTCCGATCCGTTGGCAATTTTATTAACCATTCCATGAGTGTTGCACTATTTACTACTCATGTCTTAGTCCAGTTAAAGGCAATACTTTAGTTATGCATGTCTATGATTGAGAAAATGTGCTCCAAGTCGTCCATAACCACGGACTCGGCTTTCAGAAAGATTTACCCTATAGGGGTGCACAAATAGCAACACACACACGATCAACCTCGGGAAGAACCAAATAAAACACAACGAGGCCTCATCACAATGCATTCATAAGATTCGTAAATTATTTTAGGGGGCTACCCCATTAAGCTACCCGCAACGTAGTTGGCCGGCTACATACCCAAGGTTTGTGCCAATGGCTATAAACGTCTGGGAACCCGAAAGTGTGACTAGGCTTGTCGATACCACGAAACATTCCACAATTTCTAAAAAGTGCAGGTGCTCCACGCACAATCGTGAAGAAAGCAGTAAAACATGGCATAAGTACAGAATAGTAATAAATCACCAAACTAGTTTGTGGCCCCAAGAAATAAAGTGCGAATCAATCTCAGGTGAAGGGGGATCCATAGAGTCTCCCGTATGTGGATAGTGCGAATAGTCAAGGAACAAGAATCAAGTACTCGGGGTCCTACAGGACACAAGTGAGCTTAAAGAACCAAATAACAGATAATGCCCACCGGTGCCTCTTTTATTAGGTACCCATTACTACTGAGATTAAGTTGTTTAGGTACCTCATTATCCAAGCACTCGCACAAACCCTACACATGCAATTATATGACTCGCATGGCTCAAACAACTCCTGTAGTAATGGCTCATGGGACTGAGAATAGAAGCTTTGGCAGGGTTTAAAAGTAAAGGCTATGCAATACTTGGGATTCAAATTTAATGTAATCGCGACTCAATGATGCAAGAATAATATATAATCATAGGTACTATATGTATGCAAGCATGGGGAATTTCTTGCCTGGTAGTTCATTTGCGGAATAAGAAGGATCTGGGTAATACTCCTGAGGCTCCTAGTATTCTCCTTGCTCAGTGTCTATCCGGATAAAACGAAGCACACAAAGGCCAAAATAAATACATTGCACAATCATATGCAACAAGCAAACAAGGTATGCCATGATGGAATGATGCACAATTTGATGGTATAACATAGCATGACATGGGTGAGGTGTGGAACAAGAAATAAAGCACTATTAATTTATTTAGGCATGTTTTACTCCCATAAATAGTTCTGATTATTTAATATTTAAATGATGCATTCTCCAACTCATATCATGGAATGCATAATCAAAACGGGATAATCGATTTAGACATATTATTTGCCAAAATTGGAATTATGGAATTAAATTTATAGATTTATTAAGAAAAGGCATTTAAATAATTTCGAATTTTAAAATGCTCAAAAATTATTTTGGATGGCATATTTTAATTCCTGGAATTTTGTTGACCAGAAAACATATATCATATGCAAAATTTGAATTTATGAATTTAAAACAATTATTAAATGCAAGTAATTCAAAAAAGGGTCAAATATCACATGTTTGACTAGTTAGAGTTGACTTTGATTAAATTTGAATTGGCATTTGAATTCATATTTTAATTTGAAACACTTTTCATTTTGGAAATTTTATCAAATTCGAAATATATAAAAAAGATATGAATTTATTTAGATTAAATAAATTTCTGGAATTTTATTTAATTTTGAAGAAGGTCCTAAAAACTTTTCATACCCGAACTCTTTCTACCCACAGACGCTGACCAGCGGGCCCGTTCCTGCGCATGTCCAATGTGTGCGCGGGCCAGTTGGGTGCCAACACATTGCGGATCCAGGGCTCGGGTTAGGCTACGGAAAAGCTTGGGAGGGGGGATTTCTGTAAAATGTCCAGAGCTGATCTAAACTAAAGACAAAATGGGTATGATATTCCCATCTTCGGAGGAAGATTGTGAATGCTACAGTTGTCGAAAAAGAGCATGGTTTGGACCTGGAGCTTGATGGGACATGTGTCTACAATTATTGTCAAGGAAGCAGGAGGATCTCGGTCGTGTTCAGGATCTTGGGATGAACATAGTGGTGCGGCTGTTAACTGATGAAGCGTTCATCAGTATCTACTGAATATCGCCTAAAAACTGTGCTCCACAGCCAGTTGTGGGGACGATTTCGAGTGATATACTAGACCAAATCATCTGTGTGATGGCTCATTGGAAAGCTGGGAAGTCCTAGATCATTTGTCGTTTCTTTAGGTGTTCTCATGGAATCAGCAAACCTGATTAGTTGTCTAGAATACAAAAATCAGGGGGATTTGCTACTTTTTCTTGTTTAGTAATGCGGTGTCTGCTTGTTGTTTGCTTGTGCTTGTGCATCTGAATGTATACCATATGATATACTCCTTACCTCACCGCTATTTGACAAAAGTTATTTAACAAAACAGTCTTGGCTCATTTTACATATTCTCAAATGTTCTGGCATTTCAAAACCTGAGCCAAGATACATTTGCAAACAAAACTATTTTAGTAGCTTCAATTGACAAAATTATAGAGATCTATAAGATACAATCTCCTTATATTTTCAAGACAGAACTTTCAACTACTCTTACCTCTAGGTTTTCCTAACCTTTTTCTATAAAGCTTTTGAATTCTACTCTTGGTAGAGATAATAAGGGACTCTTATCTAGTTCAAAACACACCCTTTTCAAAATACATCTCCTTACCTCAAGCTACGCTTGCAGGTATCCATAGTAGTAGGTTTGTTTTGTTTGTAAGATAAGTTGCCTTGATCTGCTATCTGACTTGTTTGCTTAGGAACTAAAGTGAGCTACCCTAGGAGCTCATCCTCTAGGATCAAACCAAATTAAGACTACCAACCCTAAGCAAGAATATAGAGCTGGATCTGATCTGTAGCCACTAGGTGATCATCTAAAACACTTAACAAGATCACTTCTGAATTTAACCTTTTCTAGAAGTGACATGGGTATACCCTACAGGTACTCGAGTTTGGTATATACGGTCCAGATATGGCAGAAGCCCACGGTGTTGCCAAGGCCCAGTGGAGAATTCGAGTGGCCCACGGACTCTCAATTTCTTGCAAGACAGGAAGAAGCTGAAGATATAAAGTTCAAAGGGAAAACCCTAATCTGTAACCGACTCGACCTGCCACCCGAGACCTAGCCTATCTATATAAAGGCTAGGAGGGGGCAGTGAGGAGGACACACGCAACCCTAGTTTCTACAACTCTCACCATATTGCATCTGCGCACCCCTGTAATCTTCGATTCCTTTGTTAATTCCAAGAGCAGACAAGTAGGAGTAGGGACCTCTACGAGGCCTGAACCTGGGTAAAACTTGCGTCCCTGTGTGCTTGTTTGCTATCTGACTGATGCTTCCAGCGCTCCCTCCTTCTCAAAAACCCAAGTCCATAACAATGGGCATTAACGAGTTAAACCCTCGTCAATTGGCGCCATCTATGGGAACTGGGAGTGCTGATGTCACGGCTTCTTCGGCCCCATCAAACGCGATCTACAACTCTGCAACAGCGGAGATTCGTCAGCTCTTCGGCGCGTTTGACTTCACTGTCCACACGCCAGCCACTCACCTGGCTTTCGAGTCCATGGGCGATGGAATCAGCTTGGCGATTGGGAGCTTCTGCTTCCAGGTTGGTCAGCTTGGCACGCTTCGCATGCTGACCAGCCGACGGCATTCACGATTGCTCCAGCATCGTGGTTCCCGCCGCCAATCGGCACCCTCAGCGAGCTCAACACCTCAGCAATAGCTGGGAGTACGGATAGCGACAGCAGTCGTGGATCTGATCTAGGTGACCTAGCCACAGAATATGGAGCCTACGACTCCGGATCTGAAAGTTGCGGGAGCAACAACTTCCCCAACCACTTCATGTGCGCCGCCATGAACGCGGGCGACACCACCGCCAATCGCGACAACACTGGCACCGGATCTGGCACCGGGCCACCCAACGGTGGCATACCTAATGGCGGCATACCTAACGGCGGCCCCACCAACAGTGGCAATGGCGTGCCCGTCAACAATGGAGCAGGAGGAGAACCGCTGACCATAATAAACGAAAACACTAGACAACGTGTAGTGATCAGGCTCAACGACAACGAGTGGGCTTGCTGCCGAGAAGCTCTACGAGGCAATCCTCTACCCCTCAACTCCCCACAAGACATGCTGATGGGCTACCATTGGCTACAAAAGGAGGAATACAGACGCCAACTACATGCAATCGCACAAGTCGAGGCGCGTAAAAAGGCGGCGGATGAGTCGAGTCTTCGATGAGCTGGGCTCTCCTACCACGGAGGATCCTCCTCCAAAGGCAACGAATACGTTGCCAACAAACGACGATCTCGACTGGCTCACCTCACCGAGAAAGAGCGTGTAGAAGTTGCGAAAGTCCTCAACTTCAGTTCCATGACGGTAGATATGCGGGGTAACGTGCTCCCAAAGATGCCACAAGTCGCGGTAACAGCGACCACCATGTACCTCCTCAACAGCCAGCCGCCAGCTCGAGATCCATGAGCTGCCATGCACCAATCTACGATCGCGGGCTTGGGGCCAATCGAGGCTGCCCTCCATAAAGAGCCAACGCCGGAGCCAAAGAAAAGCAAAGCTCTAGCAAAACACTACTCCTTGCCCTCGTCCAGCAACGACAGTCAAGATCTATCACGGCGACATCGCTCATGGCAGCTTGATCGCGATTACGATGCGCGCGATGTCCTCACGCAACGCAAAGTCGACAAGATGCGGGCAAGACACGCTCGCTCGACTGACTCGGAAGAGGATGAGACTGAGCTCTGCAGCGCCAGATGTTTCAGCAGGGCCATCAGGCAGAAGCGAATGCCTAAAGGGTTCAAACTCCCATTAGAGAACCCAAAATTTGACGGCCTGTAGGACCCGAAAATCTGGTTGGAGGACCACATCTCCTCCGTCAGGCTACATAGTGGGAGTCACAGCACGACCATGCAATGCCTGCAGCTACAGCTGTAGGGCGCCGCTCGTGCGTGGCTCAACAACCTCCCGCTCGGATCCATTCACAGCTGGGAAGAGCTGGTTTACAACTTTTTTGCGCAACTTCAAGGGCACCTACAAAAGGCCCGCGTTAATCAAGGAACTAAGAAGCTGCTAGCAAAAGTCTGCTGAGTCACTGCGCTCTTACATCCAGATGATGCCCATCATCAAGAACTCCGCGGAAAACATCTTGGAGGACCATGCAATCGACGCATTCAACGGTGGCGTCCGCCGCATAGAGCTCAGGGAGGAGCTAGGGCGCACTAAGCCCAAAACAATCGACCACCAGATGGAAATCGCGAATCGGTGGGCTGACGAAGAAGATTCGGTGAAAAACCGCACCTAATCCGATGATGACGACGACCACAGGCATAGACGCGACTGTCGAGGCAAGCATCGAATGCCCATCTATGATGACCGCGACGACATCAACATGGTCGCAGCCGGCTACGCCGACAAACGCGACGACAACCGCAACAACGGTTATCGTAGGGGTGGATATCGTGACTCTGGGAAAACCACGCAGGTGTGGTAGTGCCGCACTCGCGAAGAGGCACCCGCAACAACCATCAAGGTCAAACTATTTGGGCCGTGCAACATGCACTTCTACATCGACAAGCACGATGGAAAGAAGAAATCCGGCCACCTTCTCAAGGACTGTCGCGAGTTTCTCAAACTCCACGAGGGAGTGGCTCGGATGAACCACGAGGCGGTCAGCACGGGCTACAGAGCTTCCCCAGGCGCTGTGGCACATGGAGCTCCTCTACCGCCGCCCGGACCACCACCACCCGCGGCCATGCTAGTCTAGCACCATGGAGGTGAACCATATCCACGGGCCATGGGAAACATGATGATCCAAAAGGGGTGTCCCTCAAATCGAGTGCAGAAGGCCGTCACTCGCGACGTCAACTTGGTGGCAAATTCCCCACCTTCCACCACTGAGTACCTCAGTGGAAGTGACTCCTGCATCACCTTCGACAAACGTGACTACCCGTGTCAAGTCCCTCGTCCGGGCCACTGTCCCCTTGTACCCGAGGCGCAAATCAAAGGCTTTGACATGAGTCGCGTCTTCATGGATGGCGGGAGCGGCATCAACCTCATGTTCACGAGTACCTTGCGTGCGATGAGGATCCCTCTGACTTGCCTGGAAGTCTCAGACACGACGTTCCACGGCATCATCGCAGGCAAAGGAATATACCCCCTGGGCAAAATCAACATCGACATCGTCTTCGGCACACCGGAAAACTTTCGGTGAGAGCACATCGACTTTGAAATTGTCGACTGGCCTTCATAGTATCATTGCATCCTCGGACGCGTCGCGTTCGCTAGGTTCATGGCAGTGCCACACTATGCCTACCTGCAAATGAAAATGCCAGGTCCAAACAGCGTCGTCACAATCAACAGAAGCTTCGAGAGGTCTGGCAGCTGCGGCATGGAATTCAACAGAATCTCCCAGTCCTTTGGCATGCAGGAGGAGCTCACAAGATTGAAGGAGTCGACAGACAACAGTCTGCCTCCCCTGAGCAGGCCAAGTTCACCCGACCTGTCCTTCGACTCGTCGGTACACACGAAGAAAGTCCAGGTCCATCCGACAGACCCGACCAAGACGGCCCTCATCGCCAACAACCTGAGTTCCGCATAGGAACTCGTGCTCATCTTATTCCTCCGTGAGCATTGGGAAATCTTCGCCTAGTGTCCAGTAGACATGCCAGGGGTTCCTAGGGAATTCGCCGAGCATGCACTCAACGTAAATCCAGACGCAAGGCCAGTCAAGCAGACAATACAACAACTGTCTGAACCTAGAGCAAAAGCAGTCGAAATGGAGATCAACTGACTCCTCGACGCAAACTTCATACGCGAGATCAAGGAAAGCACTTGGCTCACTAATACAGTGCTGGTGCCCAGAAAAGACACGGATATCCTGCGGATGTGCGTGGACTTCACCTCCTTGAATAAGCACTGCCCAAAGGATCACTTCCCGTTGCCGTGAATCGACCAAATCATCGACTCCACCACGGATGTGAACGTCTCTGCTTCCTCGACGCCTACTCAGGCTACAATAAAATTCAAATGAAGGAGGAAGACCAAGAGAAAACAGCGTTTATGACGCCCCTTGGTGTGTTCTGCTACAACACGATGCCCTTCGGGCTAAAACACACAGGAGCCACCTATCAGTTGTGCATGCATCCAAGTCTATGTTGATGACATCGTCATCAAAACAAAATAGGAAGCCTCGCTAATCGACAATCTACGCGAGACCTTCGCCAACCTTGACCGCTACCGGATCAAGCTCAATCCAGACAAATGCAACTTCGGCATACCATCTGGGCAATTACTCGGGTATCTCATCTCCACGAGAGGGATCGAAGCAAACCCGAAGAAAATAAAAGCCATACTGGCCATGGAGAAGCCAAAGAACGTAAGATGCGTCCAACAGCTGGCTAGGCGAATCGTGGCGCACAGTCGATTCATCAGCCGAATGGGCGAAAAGGCACTGCCCTTCTACCAACTTCTTCGCAAAACGGACATGTTCGAGTGGACAGACGGGGCGCAAGAAGCATTCGAAGACCTCAAACGTCTACTATCCACCTCGCCAGTACTGGTGCCTCCACGCGAAAAGGAGCCGCTATTGGTCTACATCTCCGCCACCAACCAGGTGGTCAATACGGTGCTTGTGGTGGAATGAGCCGAAGAAAACAAGGTCCACGGGGTCCAGTGCCCAGTCTACTGCCTCAGCAAGCTGCTCACGCCAAAAAAACAGTGGTACCCGCACTACCATAAGCTAGCGTACGGCGTCTTCATGATAGCCAGGCGACTGCGCCAGTACTTATAGGAGCACCCAATTGTGGTGGTAAATGACGCCCCGCTCGGGCATATCCTCAACAACCCTGATGCCACCGAGCGAGTCGCGCTTTGGGGAATCAAACTGTCTCGACGAGACATCACATACGAAAAGCGCGACGCGATCAAGTCGCAAGTCCTCCCTGATTTCCTCGTGCATTGGATCGAGAACCAGCTCCCCGACAAGCCAGATATGTCCTACCTCTGGACAATGCACTTCGATGGGTCCAAACGAAAGGACGGAGCTGGCGCAGGTGTCATACTAACATCATCCCAGGGAGACAAGCTGAAATACATTCTGCGAATGCAGTTCACTGCCTCCAAAAATGAAGCTGAATACGAGGCTCTAATCCGTGGGATGCGGATGGCGAAAGCCTGTGGCGCCAAGAGGCTCATCATCTATGGCGACTCCAAACTGGTGGTCAACCAAACGATGCACGAGTGTGACGCACTGAGTGACAACATGATTGCCTATTGTGACCTCTACGACACACTCGAAGGGGACTTCGATGGCTGTGAGCTGCGACATGTGAGTCGTGAAAGCAATGAAGAGACGGATCTACTCGCCAATATTGGCTCCACCTGTGCCCCCATACCACCTGGGGTATTTCTCGAGCGTATCTGCAAACGCTCCATCAAGCCAAAGGCTCCAGAGAAGAAAGCAAGCACATCAACGGACTCGGGGGCTACGCCACCCAACGAGCCAATGGCACTCGACGACCTGGAGCTTAACAAAGGACTCGAAGGACCAATGGGCGTCATGATGATCGAGTAATCCTAGACACAACCCTACATCACATACCTACTCAGCAAGAGGCTGCCAGATGATCCGACTGACGCGCGACACATCGCGCGACGATCCAAGGCATTCGCCGTCATCAACGGCGAACTATATAAGCGCAGCATCACAGAGTGCTCCAATGGTGCGTCCCCAACAGAGGCGGAAGGGCCGTCCTCCTCGACATCCACGAAGGCACTTGCAGGCACCATGATGGCAGTCGTGCCCTCGTCGCCAAAGCCCTACGAGTTAGATTCTACTGGCCCATGGCTATGCACGACGCCAAGGACATCGTCTAGCGCTACAACGCTCGCCCGCGATACGCGGGCAAACCTCATGCACCTGGCGCAGAACTTCGGCCAATACCATTGGCTTGGCCCTTCGCGCAATGGGGACTCAACATGGTCGGCAAGCTCCCAAAATCCTCACGAGGAGTTTACATCTACCTCTTGGTCGTAGTCGACAAATTCACCAAGTGGATTGAGGCCATGCTGGTGACAAATCAATCAGGAGCCAGTGCTATCAAGTTCTTCGAGTCCATTGTCTACCGCTTTGGAGTGCCACACAACATCATCACGGATAATGGGACGAACTTCACCTCTAAGGAGTTCTAGGAATTCTTTGAAAACCGGGGAATCAACATAAGCTACGCCTCGGTGGCTCACCCGCAGACCAACGACAAGTTGAAAAGGCCAACGGCCTCGTATGCGGCAGAATCAATAAACGACTCCTTCGACCACTCGAACAAGCTGATGGATGCTGGCTAGACGAGCTGCAATACTTTGGAGCCTGCGCACAACTCGAAACAACTCCACGGGATACACCCCGTTCTTCATGGTACACGGTGCTGAAGCGGTGCTACCCGCAGAAGTACGCTACAAAGCCCCAGGGTAGTAGCCTATAGCGAGCAAGAATCAACTCTCGCACTTGAAGACTCCGTCAACCTCCTCGACGAGGCAAGAAAAATCGCAGCAGAGAGATCAATGATCAACCAGCAAAATCTCCGCAACTACCACAGCAAAAGGCTACGCCCCAGATCCTTCACCGGAGGAGATCTGGTCCTACGACTGAAGCACAAGGGCATCTCAAGCTCGAGTCCCCTTGGGAGGGACCTTATGTGGTTACAGAAGTAATCCCAGGTGGCACCTATCGCCTTAAATATCTCAAGACAGGAGTCGCATACTCCAATCCTTGGAACGTCACGCAACTGTGTCGCTTCTACCCCTAGTCATTTTTTTCTACATTACAAATAAGGTTATTCAGCCAGGCTACTTAGCCACACACTATACCTCGTACTATTTTGCGAATAAATAAAGCTAAGTGCCCCAAACTTTGTGTTTCCCTTATTTTCTCGCAAGTTTATCACTCGGGGGCTGCGCCACCCTTTACATTCTCGTTCTACGAACAAATCGCAGTATCCCGAGTAGCTGACACAACATCAATCGAACCCTTGATAAACACCAACCTAGTTGCAACGCACTTGATAGGTTGGCAAGGAGTTGAGATAACACAAGTCAGGCTAACGAAAAGGAACTGCAGTGTACAAATACACTCGTAAAATATAAAAACTAGCAAGCTCTTCACATATCAATGAGTATTAATTACATCCAACATATTCATGTGAGCTTTATAACACTTATACAATTATGTGCAGGATACAAGTCATGCTACTGCTGCAATAGGAGAACATTCGTTTGTTCCTCAAATAAGTCGACAATTTCTTCCGCTAAGCGATCAACCGCTTGGTAGTGCGGAACCATGTCCCATGTCATACCCTCTGGCAGAGGTGGCGGCCCAACGGCAACAGCCGCAATATCTACATTCGGCCTATGCAGTCGCACCAGCGACAATGCAGCCTTAGCACCAGCTACTAACTATTGTCGCAGGCACTCGCAAACCGCACTCAAATCTTGGAACTTCGCTAGAAGAGCCAACAGGCTTGAAGGGACGGCGTCTAGTGGAAACATTCTCTGATAGATATGCCTAAGGCACGATTGCGCCTTCTTCAAAAAGTGAAGTACTCAAGAAGCACGATCCTGTAGGGTCACAAGCGCGATCACATGATCGTGGTCCACCCAAAAGTACGCACTCGCCTGTAGTTGCTCCTGGGTCAGGCTATTCATTCGAATGGCAATTCGGTCTTTCTCATCCTGTGGATGACGAGCACTAACAACTACACCAAGCAAAAGGGAAAAGTATGAAGACAAGGCATCACCGCGACTGACTAAAAGAAAAGATAAGAGGGCAGAAAGCTAACATTTGTACTGCTCACTCAGCTGCGCCCCCTCCTCTAGGAGATACTGCTTGCATGCGGTAGCCTTCTCCGCCTTCGACATCCATACATCTGTGCTACCGTGGAGGATGGGAAACTCACACTCCAATTGCTTAATGCGATCGTGCAGTCGCGAAAGCAGGGACAACTCATCTACCTTTGAGCACGGCTGAGCCAAGGTTTCATCAGTGGGTGGAGGATCACGAGGATCACTCGAAGGACCACTCAACGTACCCTATCACAAACCAAGCAAGAGAAAATAAGGGACCAAGATATAAATTGATAAAAGGATTGAATGCATTCAGGCACGACAAAAGTCTCAACGGGGAACACCCACAAAAGCATGGTTTCAACACGAAAGTAAAACTACAACTATTACAGGGCATCCATTGAGGAGCAGTCTGCTTCTTCGACTTCGACTTGGACTTTGGGGCCTCATCGAATCCGTGGCGCTCTCTGACGCCACAGACTTTCCAGTGCCAGCCCCTGAGGCCGAAGCCTTCGCCGCATTCTTCGCTCGCTGCAGCTCTTCGGAGTATTTGGCGACTATATTGATGAGCTGCGGCCCATATTGACCATAGCCAGTAGCGAAGGGAGCAAACAATACCTGTTGGCCATCCGTACCGACAGGCATCGCCTTGGAGATCGCAGCAGGGCCCAGCTCCACGCCATGGGCTTGCACCATCACGAGTGCCATGGTGGCGCCGACATACCGCTAAGAGTTCCTGAAGTCCATGGGAATACACCCAACAAGGGATTCCACCAGGTCCTCAAGATTGTCAATCAGCTCAGCCTTGGGGGTTAGATCCCTGCGTATACGACTGAGCACACCCTTGGCCTTCGTCAGCGTCCCCTGAAGGGAAGCGTTGCGGTCTTCGACTACGGCGACAGCACCAGCCAATGCATCATCGCGACGAAGGGCCTGCGCATCAAAGCTCAGGCCGCTGGCATCTACATGCAGCAAAGTGTTAGCACAATGACATAATGTCGAAGCAAGAAACAACGAAATTTCAGCTGAAAGAGTACCTGAGAGGGACTTAGCAATCGAGAAAAGTTGCTCCTCGAGCAACTTCTCCCTCTCGGCATTGGAGACGCGCGAGTCCTCTTCGCGTTTTTGCAAGTCCTATTCGTGCTTTTGCGACTCCTCCAGGGCCACGATTGCTTCGTCGCGACTCCAGGGCAAGTGCCTTTTCGAGGGAAGCAACATGACGAAGAAGTTCATTATGCTCAACTGCAAAGCACAAGATGTATCATCAATCGAGTCTACAAACTTCGCGAAGACAAAGACAAAGCCCAAACTAACCTTCAAAAATGTGATGGCGATTGTCTAGCCGCGCATGCTGTAGACACATGTCTAGGACTTGCTCCGCCAGGCGAGCAGCTTCCTTCACGATGAGCTGCATCAGGAGAAAACAAAGTTTAGCAATAGCACCAAATATATATTCGACTGCCAAAATAGCAAAGAGATGCTTAGATGGTCCTCTAGCGACTCCGAAGATGACTGTTGCGCAGTCATCTGGACAACCACCTGGTGTCCCCCAGCATGCGGGGAACTCGAAGAATTGTGCCCGGAGTGGGCCACCACCGGAGGTGACGGAGATAGTTCGGCCACTTCCTTGGCCTTGGAGTCTGCGACTCTCGACTCCTTCACAAATTTGACGTCATCAGAAGACGATGATGCCGCTTGACGACAAAGCACATCCAGCAAAAACTTCAGGGGACGCAACTCCAAAAAGAAATCAAGACAAAGTTGTAAATTTACCAGTCAAATTTATCAAGGTCGAAGGATTGCTCCTCCGAATTTGACGACTCCTTTGGCAGTCGCATCTTCTTCCAGGCAGAAGGAGCCATGGAACACATAGGAATGGCGGGGATTGGCTCCTCTACAGCAGCAGAAGGACCTTCAGGCATCGTCGAGGAAGTAGTGGCAGAATCCTTGCTTCGAGAACGCTTGCGAGTGTCCTGGTTGCTGGACTCGGGGGATCCCTCTTCCTCTTCAACTAGGACGGTCGAATCTGACTCGTCCTCCTCGGCCACTTCGCGAGGGATAACTCCTTCAAGGCGAGGAGGCAAATTGGAAGACACCTTCCAATCCTGCATTCAGAAGATACATTATTATACATCAAGTACTTAACGACAATCGACAAAGAAAGCTACTTCGTAGTACAATTCTACCTCAGGAGGAGGGTTATAGGCGTCGAAAGGAAGCACGACTGGTTCACCCGGAAGATCCTCCTTGGCGGTATATTTTGTCACCAATCGCAGCCTCCTATCTACTTCACCCGCAGAAATGCCATCGGCAGATACACGAGTGGCATCGCTCGCACCGGCCCAGCGGTACATGGGGTGGACTCTGGCCTGCAGAGGCCGGACACGGCGGCGTAACCATGTGCGAATGAGGGCAGCGCCTCCCTCTTCTTTGCCTATGCGACTCTCGAGGTTGCAGACTCGCTTATACAACACATCCGTTTCCTCAGACTCGCCAGGCATCACGATATTCTTCCAGGAGCGCCTCCTCTTGCACGGCGTCGCGCGATCGAAGGGCGCGAGTCCATAGTGCTCTCCGTTGGTCTTTTGGTCACATATGTAGAATCACTTGTCTCTCCACCCTTGGACGGATGTCGTGAGCTTGATATCAAAATAGGTGACAGAGGAGTCAACGTGGATTCCGCAGCCTCCTACATCGTAGACTACCGAACCGGACACTGACTGGCGTTTCAGCTTAAAAAGCCTCTTAAATAGGCCGAAGTGCGGCTCGATTCCAAGCCAACACTGGCAAAGAGTAATGAAGCAGGAGATGTGGAGAATAGAATATGGGGACAGCGGATGCAGCTGGATCCCATAGAAGCAAAGGAGACCCCTGAAGAAAGGATGCAGGGGAGAGAAAGACATCGGATGATGAACGCAAGGAACATCACCCGGAAACCAGGAGGAGGCCAAGGAATTACCTCCTCACCGGGCACCCACGAATCGTCTTCCATAGACGTAAGAACTCCATCTCGACGATGAAGTTGCAGCTCGGTGGGCTTGATGATGGACGCGCGCCAGGCGCCGTTGGTGATGCGGGTGCTCGCACCTTTCTTATTCCCAGCGCTGGCGGCGCTGGTGCCCACAGTGGTGGTGCCGCCCTTCTTTTTGGTGGCGGCAATGGCGGCCGCGGACCCAACGGCGGCACCTCCCTTCTTCTTGCCCATCTTCCGATGGCGGTGAGAACGGAGGAAGTAGCTGGGGAAGATACGGAGCTGGTCCAACGCCACAACGAGAAAGTGCGCAAGGAAGCAGAGAGCAGCAGCAATGGCGAATGGAGGCACGAGCAAAGAAGACAGATGGGGAAATTACCGCAGCTGCACTGCTACTTAACCTCCTCGCAGCACCATCCAATGGCCAGTAGAAACCCTACTACACGCGTGGCGCACATCGCCGTCGACACGTGGCGAAGATGAAGCACGAACCGTTCCCCCACTATTCTCATTACACGCAGAAATCGAGGAGACGCCATTAAAGCAGAAGATTACACACACCTGGTCAAATCAAAGTCAGAAAGTGGGACCCACCACTCGTCACGTCCCGTCAAAGCCGCTCACGCGGGCAACCGAGGTCATCACATCGTCAGCACTGACGTCATTGATTTCAGCAGCAGAAGATTTCGACTACTTTAGTCCTTGCTTGAGTCTTCGACTCAACCAAGCACTTGGGGTTACTCCCATAGGGAGCGCTGGTCGTGCACCCTACGATTTATCTTTATGCAGGTATATGAACATTCAAGACATACCCACCACTCGAATCTACGATTCAATTGTGAATTATGGGTTACTCCTATAGGGAGCGCCAGAAGCAAATTCGACTAAAACAAGCAACAAAAGACGACAGCAGTCACAAAAGGTTTTTAGTCCCCACTTGATTCTACGACTCGAATAGGCACTCGGGGGCTACTCCCATAGGGAGCGTCACGCACCCTATGATTATTTGTACATCGTACTGTGTGTTGATAACATCCACACTCGAATGCTATGGTGACTCCGCCTCATACTTTTGCTACAAAGAGACTACGTCTCCTGGGCCACCCGAACCATCTCCGCGATGACAAAAAATTCGGATGCCGCGCTTACAGCGTGAAGATAAGAGGCCTAGCGACACATCTGCTGCGCACTACCAGAAATATATTCGTACCTGCAGGTGCGATGAACATGCCTTGACAGATGCGTCAAGTGCTCACACTTATACACTAGAATTCGACTCCTGTAAGACCTCCGCGGCCTGAGTCGAATTATGCTAGCACTTTTCCGAATTCGAGTCCGGCGACTCAAATTTGAGTAGATTGCGTTGTTTTGCCCTAAGGCAGTTAACTGATACCGACACATCAGATAAACAGGCACGTATATCAACAATCCATATGATACGAATAGAACACTCGAAAAATGCTCAGTCATGCACTTGAAAGGCTTCATAAAGTCCCTAGTCGAATCTGCGATTCCATTGGACACTCGGGGGCTACTAACATGGGTATACCCTACAAGTACTCAAGTTTGGTATATACAGTCCAGATACGGTAGAAGCCCACTGTGTTGCCAAGGCCCAGTGGAGAATTCAAGTGGCCCACGGACTCTCGATTGCTTGCGAGACAAGAAGAAGCTTAAGATAGAAAGTTCAAAGGGAAAAACCTAATCTGTAACCGACTCGACCTGCTACCCGAGCCCTAGCCTATCTATATAAAGGCTAGGAGGGGGCGGCGAGGAGGACACACGCAACCCTAGTTTCTACAACTGTCGCCCGATTGCATCTGCGCACCCTTGTAATCTTTGATTCCTTCGTTAATTCCAAGAGCAGATAAGCAGGAGTAGGGACCTCTACGAGGCCTGAACCTGGGTAAAACTTGCGTCCCTGTGTGCTTGCTTTCTAGCCGACTGATGCCTCCAGCGCTCGTTCCATCTCCAAAACCCAAGTCCATAACAATGGGCATTGACGAGTTAAACCCCCGTCAAGAAGCTTCCAAGAAAATGAAGTCCAATATCAAGCATGGATCCTTTCTAATCAATCTACACATCAATACCATACCCTTGATGTTGATTGGAAACCTTGCAACCAATCAAAAACACTAACTCTTATATCAAGTCTGGAAAACTGTTAACAATATCACATCTTTGGGACTTCCTCATTTCCAACCCTTGTGCATTCTTGGCAATCCACTTGAAACATATTATATACCATCATAAGGACTACAAAGGCCCACTCTTTCCCTTGGCTAGATCATCTCTTAACCCACTTATTCTAGATGGTTTTGCAGGCAAGAAAATAATAATTTCTGCAAATCTTATCCACATGCCTACTTTAGTAGAAGCTCACACCTTCATACTATCTCCTCTGGACCAACTCTTGGTATGGTTGTACTCTACTCAGAAAGGTCTATCAATCCCTACTCCACTTGTTTCAACTAGATCCGTGTGCTTCCAAAACCTACAAGGTTTTGAAAGCTATTTGATGACCTGCCTTGGCACCCTTATTTTATTCAAAGTTCGGAATCAATTCTTTTAGAGCTCAATCAGGATCAACCTCAACCCTCTGTACCATGGTGATCTACATAAACTGGCCTATCTATACAAATATCCCATGACCCAAGGGGAGCTCTAATCTCCATGATCCAACAAGGTTTTGTAGGTATAAAATTAACTTTACCCTAGATCCTGTATTCCTTGTTTCTTTCCAAAATCAAGTTGGTTTTCCAAGAAACCAATGTTCCAAATGATTGATACAGCCTGTGGACATCATATACCT
Source organism: Avena eriantha (assembly GCA_910589775.1). Taxonomy (NCBI): domain Eukaryota; kingdom Viridiplantae; phylum Streptophyta; class Magnoliopsida; order Poales; family Poaceae; genus Avena; species Avena eriantha. The sequence continues at coordinate 272,957,491 of OU342741.1, forward strand.
TGGATATAAGGATTTATCAAAATTTATCAATATTTGTTTTGGCCCAAAAACAATTAAATTCCCTTCTTTTAACGAAATCTCAAAACTCCTTCTATAAAACAAAGTTTGTATTTCTACAAAGAACTTGTCCAACTTAAGGCTCAAGTGAGGCATATACATCATACTCTCTCTTCCCACATCAACAATAGATATTTTTCAAGAGTTTAATAATTATTTTTGCCTGTTTCCTTAAATGATAGAAATGAGAGATAATGGTTTAAAAATACTTTTCCTTCGAAATAAATCTTGGGAAAAATCTCCAATGTGTGAACTCATGTCTAGGACCATCTCAAACCAAAAACATCATCTCCATAATCCAAAAATATAAAATGAAGTCAAGAAAACATATTCATCAGTTTTTGAATGATTGTTACAAAAGGGCTCAAAAAAATCCAATAAATCCTAGGTAATTCCTGGTGGTACACCTTGACCCTATCTACCTCTCACCACCCTTAAGTCATCTTTCCAAGATCAATTGGGAGAATTTTCTTCATATTCATCAATATGGCCACAACTTTGAATATGATCAAATCATGAGCTAACCCCCATCAACTCTCATCAAATCATGCCTCACACTTCTCCCCAGCACCAGGACACCTCCTTTGGTCGCCACCCACTGTAGCATCACCTACCCCTACTCCCTTTGAATTTTATGCTTGTATGGATGTGGAGAGAGAGAGAGGGAAACAACCATATCTTGCCATGTCTTTTAAAAGCTTGCTCAGCCATGACCAGCACTCCCACTCTATCCCCTGCATGACCACAGTGCCCTCTCCACTACCCATGGCAACCAATGAAAAGCCCCTGGACCTACCCTGGATCCTCCATAGGCCATGTCCACCATATATCACTCCACTTCCTCCCTACTCTCTTCCCCTAGAGACCCGAGAGCTCTCTCTTACTCTGCTGCTCGGGAGAAGGAGAAACCTCCTCGGGTTCTTCCATGCATGCACGAGTGTGGTCGACCTCGACCCTCCCTCGAATCTTAGATCCCCTCCACAGCTCCTATATGGATCCTCTACACCTTCCCACCGAGCCCTTGCCCCTGCATGTTGTAGGAATAAACTGACTCACCTTCTTGGTCTTCTTCAAGACACCGCGGGAGGATCTTCTCCCTGCCCCATTCCCCTCTGGTTTCTGTAGCAGCAGGATCCCCTCGTCACCACTCACCTAACCCCGCCCCTCTTCTTGGAGCATAACGTCCCCTAGAATGAACTCCAGCGAGCTCCCGAAGCTCTCCCCATTGTGGGAAGCGTGTGACCAGAAACCTGCTCGAAGACCACCCCATCTGCCCATCGTCGAGACCATCATGGAGCGCCGCTTAACCCTGCCCCCTCACCGTCATTTCTCTGTCGCCTAGTGAGCCTCCATGACCTTCCCCAACCCCGCTAGGGTTTCAATCGTGCGCAAGCATCATGAGGAAGACAATGTTCCCACACCATCGTTCTTCACTTAATCCTGCGGCTGAGAGCCTCCTGTACCCATTCGTCCCCCTCACGCTGACCAGTGGGACCCGCCTGTCAGCATTTCGAATCAGCCTCCCGTGCGAGCCAGGAGGGCTAACTAGGCCGGCCTGCCGTGGGTCCGCTCGGATCTACAGGATTCGGCCCGTCCAACCCTCTTCCCCTATCCTTTTTATTTATTCTATATCTTCTTTTTTTCTACTTGGATTAAATTTGTTTAAAATGAATATCAACTCAAATTCACCAATAGGTTGTCTAAATTAAATATGATAAATCAAACTCTTAGATGTATCCTTTTTACAAAATAAATCTTTTAGTGAGTTTTATATCTTCATTTGATTTGAATCCTTTTGATACTAAAAGGTATCTTAAATATCTTACATGTCACCTTGGCCTCATCCTAGTTTGCTTCCTGGTTTTCCCATGGCAAAAATAACAAAAACATGCCAAATCTGCCTTTCGGAAATTATCAAGGTCAAACCAAAGGTGGTATTGACCTAATTACAACTCCCAGTACAACTACATTATCATACCTAACAAACCCTAGCAGCCCAAAATTTATCAAAATTTGGTTGATTTATGGTGAATTAAACTGTTCTATGTATGGTTAATTCACTAATAAAATCACCTCATTAGTTCTATAACTCCAAAAAGGTTTATTCCAATTTCTAAAGAAAGGTATTTCAAATACCTAGCATGTGTCCATGGAATCATATCAAAATCTCATGTAGATTAAATCTGGTTAAAAAGACAAAATTACTACAGAACTGACTTTGTTAATTATTTTGAGATGATTCCAATTCTCAAAAATCACAAACTCAAATATGTACAAAACCCTCTAAGGATAAATTTATTGGAGCTACAAATATTTTCTAGTGAATTATTCACCTAAACTAGGGTTATTTCCACTAAAATAATCATAACTAATTAAGCAAAATTGATAAAATCATGAAACCACTTTTTTTGTCCTTGTTATTTCAATTTGTTGATATCATTTTTGCACATTGATATCATACATACCCAAGCCTTAGTTCAAAAACCCTTTATTAGTTAGTATTTGACAAATAAATCACAAAACCAAAACCACAAAGCCAATTAAAATATTTCCAAATGCTATGATCTCAATCAATAAAAACCTATTGAAGTGAATAATGTGTTGAAAGGTTTTTTTTGTGTATAATAATGATTCTTGTATGCCTTGTGTTGATTGTGGCTTTGTTTGTTTGCATGTGCTATCTTTGACGATGATAGTTACGATTATATCGAAGGCCAGAAGATGATTGTTATTAAAGGGTTATTATAGATTCTAAGAAGTCCAGGGACATATATTGCCAGATATCTGACTATAGGCAAGCCATCTTGCTCATAATCCTTGTCCTACTATTTTACTTATGCATGTTTTACCTCTTGGTTATTAAAACTGGATTGTTTTAATTATATTATGCTCTATACCTGATAGTGGCTTGGCTCCTCCAAACCATTACACAGTTGTACTTCTATGTACAATCCCCTTGATGACACCTAATTGTACCTAGTATGGTAGATGGTGTATACCACCATACCCCTTTGGCGACCCTGTTTTAGCCGAATCAAAACTAGAGGATGGGAAGACCCCAGAAAAGTTTACAAAATATTTTATGATAAAACCTTGGTGAGGTTTGACCTACCAAGAGAAGTTTGAGAAAATAAAAAGGTTTTATTTTATAAAGGAAAGAGGAGGAAAATGTTTTCGAAAACGCACCTGTTTCTTTGCAGCTTTAGCTATAACAACTTAACACGTGCAACCACATTACCCTGGAATGGGATAGGGCTGGACTTGAAGTTTGCTACTCTGGTGTGGGAATTCTCATGTCTACTTATAAGGGATCAACTCCCTCTAATTCTGGGCTTCCTTTATAGAAAGGGTCAACTGTTATACAGTCACCTGGAGGAAGTAGGATCACCCACGTGAGTGACAGGTCGATACTATCAGCCTCTCATTGAAAGTGCCCACTCTCAAGGAGTCGGAATGCGCTCTGGTTGGTCCTTGGCCTAGATGTCCCGGTGTTGAGGGGAACAACTCATAGTGTAGGGCCTATACTAGAGTGGCATCCGGAGGGTATTGATCGTTTATTCCACCCACGATCCATAGGTGCTAAGGGAAGGGTAACCGGATGATGTGGGTAAAGTGCATAACCTCTACAGAGTGTAAATCTATTCGAATAGCCGTGTCCACAGTTATGGATGGGTTGGACAAACTACTATAGTGCGGTGCTGGTTCTGATTTCAAAAAGGACTTCAGAAAGGCAAAGGCTTTGGAAATGATTTGACCATGGGATGGTCGGAAAGGAAGGAAAGGAGGTTGGTCATGGGATGACCAGGACGAAAAAACAAATGGGTGACCCAGTCCTAGTGTTTACCAAAACTTTTCAAAAGATTTTCAAAATGTTTTACAAAAGTTTTTCAACAAAGCTATGTAGATGATATCTACAAGAGAAACTATTTTAGAAAAGAACCCCTCTTGGAGCCCTCCTAGTACCATAGCCATATTGCATATCCTTTTGTTATTATTATTTCTCTTAAGGTGGTTTGCGAGTACATTCAAAGTACTCAGTGGCATTTTCCCTGGCTATTAACTTAGTCAGATATTGAAGAAGAAGGTGCTAAGATGACTATGTGAGCTAGGAAGTTCTCCCAGTCAGTTGCCTGTAGGTTAAGGCATGGGTCGGGCTCTACACTTAATGAAGTTCCGGTGATGATGATTGATCTAGCCATAATGGGAAAATAAGGTATGATAGGTATCCGCTTAAGTAATGGATGTTTACTTTGCTACTTGTCGGTTATGTGCCATGACAAACTGATCATGGGATCGTGGTGTATGCATAACAGGGAATCTCAGAGGATTAATCCAGGGCCCCACATCGGGGCTGTACCGCTCGGTTTCATTCAAAGCATAGAGGGTTGCTGGTGATGCTGCTGCATGGCATGCGTGTGCTGGCGGGCGACGATGATGAGGCGAGAGGGGTGTGTGTCCAATGCAGCGCGGGGTGGTGGCGACAAGGCAAGCTACACAACCAGAGAGGGGAGGGGAAAACTCACCTAGCGCATGGCTGGCCGGGAGGGAGCAGTGGCGAGACGGGCGATGAGATGGCGCCCGTGGTGACCGTGGCACTCGGCGGTGACGAGCGAGAATGGTGGCGGGCGCGCGAGATTCTCCTCCTCGCGTCCAAGTATCCTGGGGCTCGAGCAGGTCGTCCTCCACTTCGGCTAGGAGGGAGAGCAGTAGGCGGAAGCTGCGACAAGACCACCGGAACACGAGATGGCTAGCGGTGAGGGTGGACAAGGGTTTTTTCTTATGGAGAAAGAAGGTGGAAGGGTACATGGCGTGGGGAAGACTAAGATGGGGATGTGGTCCTCTGTTGCTGCTCTAATTTGACTTAGATAGAGGGGAGCAAAGCCACGAGGTTGGCGTGAGGGTGCAGTAGCATGTGAGGTCACGAGGAAGAGGAAAAGAGGCCTATGCCATCTTCACCGGGTCCGGTCGGATCGTGGTCAGGGGAAGGACGTGCGCGAGCGGGGTAGCGTGCTGCTACTGCGACTTGCACGCCTTCAGTCGTGACAAAGAGAGAGGGATATCACCACGCCGGGACTAGGCCTGCTAGTGTTTAGCCGGGCTAAGGTGGTCTACATGATATGGGCTAGATAGCTAGATGGTGCAACCGTGAATAAAAAGGAGGGCTCGGGTACTATCTAGATGGGTTTGGATTTTTAGGCCTTAGATTATCTAGGTAGGATTTATCTATATTTTGTAGAGAGAGAGTTTAGATTTAGAGTGTATATATACATATGAGTATACACACTAAGATTTAGGGTTTTAGTTAGAATAGGTAGATAGGTTAGATGGATGGAGGTTTTACCAAATCAAACAAGCAAACAAGTTCCAAAAGAATTTGAATAAAAGAAGGGTCACATGTAGCATTGATATCTCATGTGACTAGAGGCTAATATTGCATGTAGCACTAGATAGTGGAAAAAGTCATATTAGTATGGACATATGGTTTGGTCACACATGATTGATTAAGAAAATTGAACAATTACAAATGGAAACCAAAACCCAACATGCAGGAGGGGATGGTTAGTAAAGGGGTATGGTTGCATGGGGCATGCATTACATTTAATGCACTCCCTAAGAGGATGTATATGATATGTGAGAAGAATACCATATGGGATTGAATTAAGGTTCAAATGAAAAGAGACACCCATATGTAGGGAATTAGAATTGAAACAAGGAATGATGTTAACATGTTAGGGGTGAGGGGAATAATAAGAGATATGCCCTTAAATCAAATTGGACATTTAACAATATATCAAGAGGCAAATACAATATATAATGCATATGGGATAAGAACCAATAAAGGGGTTTTATATAATGCTCAAATGCAAGGTGACATGGGGACATGAGCATGATATAATGATGATGCAACAATACATGTAGGAGGTAGCATTTTATTATTATACCATGTAGCATTATAGATGCTAGACAAATGGGATGCTACAGTGAGCATGATAAGATGTTCAAGATTGAGCAAAAGAACACCAGAGCTCAATAAGAGGCGGCCAAGTTTATCTGTGAGCAGAAGAGGAACATTGTGAGCTCTCCTACGAGATACCCGACGTCATTACTAGACTGAGACAACTAGTTCATACGGATTATGTGGAGGACCTGCTGGATGATGATGCAGACTTTGTTACCTCCACTAAGACTATTGAGGAGTCTTAGTTTAAACATGATTTCTATAATTGAATAGTGATTCGTGTGTTATTTTATTGATCTGTATTATACAATTATTACCTAAGTATAAGTACTTTATTTCCTGTTATTATTGTCTCCCTATCTTCAATGGGCCAAAACAACCAGGCCCACCAAGCTTTAGGTCTCATCCTTATCCGAAAGAAATTTCCCATATTCAACTCTCACTATCACTCCCCACCTCTAGATCTCAGTTTCACCCATCACTGCTCCGGTGCCCTCATCCGTGGCTATGCAAATATCTCTGGCGCTGTCGTCCGCGGCTTCGAGAACCGCTCTGGCACCCTCGTCCACAGCTGTGCGGACATATCTAGCGCCATCGTCGATGGCTGCACGGGCCCTCGACCATGACTTCACGAACCGCTCCCTGGTACCTCCCATTGATCTAAATGGTATCTGTATGCTAGGAATTTTTGTTCTAAGAGAATAAGGTAGTGTTGTTGGACTATGTAGGTTAGGAATGTCTAATGTGGAGAACAAGGTACCTAGCTCTTGTCCGGCCATGCCCTCTACCATGCGAGGTATAGTGGTGAGACTAGATCAATAACATGCATGTATGTATGTGTGTGAAGTAACATAAGTTCATTTCAGGATCAGATGCCTGAGTTGTAGATAAGTACAGCCTTCGCTATAGTTTTGGCAATGATGTCTACATGACTAGATTAACAAGGACAAACCATAGGAGGATAGTAAGAAGATCCAAGCCAACAATCCCTTACTACATTTGCACCATGAACAAGAACAACATCTCCAAGGGAAATATGGTAGCTTTCTTATCGAAACCAGTAATTGTTTCTTTCGTCTTATTGGTGTTCGTACTTACCACAACCAGTAACTATTTCTTTATTGATATGAAGTACTTTTCATGCCCTTTGTCCTACATGTTTCTAATTCCTCACATTCATGAAGATCACAGTGGCCATAAGACCATCGAAGAAGTTCATGTGAAGCATGGAAATGATGGCACTTTCGTCTTGACTTCAAATGGGGTAGATTGTGTTGTTCAGAAGCAGCTGCGGGAAGGATATTTTTGTGCCTTTGAGTTTAAAGCTAAGCAGGGCTATTTGGTCGTGATAGTGCATAAAATGTAAATCAATTGTTATGAAATTGTTAGTTACTATTTTAGAGATGTATGTGAACTAGATTGGGTGACGAACTTGCATCTAAATTATATATGTGTATCACTCTGTTGTGTGATATGATTTTCTATATGTTACAAGTTTCTGTGATTTTCTATATGTGATCTATATACTAAACATTCTGGATTAATTCAATTTAATTATATTGCTATGCACCAACTCATCCGCCGAGATATATCAAATCAAGCAGTATCTTTATGCCATCGTCTCACAGCTTCCACGACACCTAAGGCAGTGCCTCCCTACATGGGCCACTGCGTAAACCCCTTGCTGCCGTGGAAGCGCTAGTTCAACGCATCATGTTGTGCGGCACCAAAAAATCCACCAGCGTTCATGAATCCCCGATGCAGTTATCCGTGATGCCATTTTTCGTTGTGCCAACACGAGCTCCACGACTAATGCCATGCCTTGGCATATATATAAGCGCCAGTGCCCGAGCTCCGTGTTATAGTGTGGAGGACGGTCAAAGGGGTACATCTACGGGGGATTCGGTCTATGGTTTCATTGGAAATCAACCACCAGAGCATCTAAATGCATAAAAACATCGCATGTGGCTCTGTTATATGTGTAAAAGTGTGGTGGAATGTTCATAGAGGCAATATATAGCTCCTGGGTGTGACCATGTTCACATACACATGGTAGTGATTAGTAAAGTTCTGGATCAACAGGTGGAAACTCCCGCTACGGGGAAACCAGAGTGAATCTTGTGGTAAAATGGTTTCATCCTTTGTTTTCCATGTAGGTATGCCCTAATAAACAAAAATGAAGATACAAGTCCATTGGCCAACCATCATTGGAGGCCGGTCAAATGGGTAGATCTATGAGGACCCCGCTCTAGGGTTTTGGTGGAAACCGACCACCTGAGTCTTGGGATACCTCAAAAATATGCATGTGGCTCTGGCATATGTGTACAAGTGTGGTGGAATGTTCATATAGGTAATATCTAGTTACCAGGTGTGACCATGTTCACATACACACGATAGTAGTTAGTAAAGTTCTGGACCGAGAGGTGCAAACTCCCGCTACAGGTTAACCAGAGTGAATCTTGTGGTAAAATGGTCTCATACTTTATTTTCCATGTAGGTAGAGCCTAAACAAATATGAAGATAAAAGTCCATTGGTCAACCATCGTTGGAGGCCAGTCCAATTGGTAGATCTACGTGGCGCTTGGTCTAGGGTTTTGCTGGAAACCGACCATCTGAGCGCTGTAATACCTCAAAAATTTCATCTCACTCTGGCATATGTGTATAGTTGTGGTGAAATGTTTATAGCAGTAATATATAGTTCCAGGTGTGACCATATTCACATACACGCGGTAGCAGTTAGTGAAGTTCTGGACCAAGAGGTGGTAACTCCCGCTACGGGACAACCAAAGTGTATTTTTTAGTAAAATGGTATCATCCTTTTATTTAGATGTAGGTATGGCCTAAACAAACAAAAACAAAGATAAACATCCATTGGTCAATCATCGTTGGAGGTCGGTCAAATGGGTAGACCTACAAGGCCCCAGTCTAGGGTTTCGGCGGAAACCGACCACCGGAGCACCGTAATACCTCAAAAACTTCAATGTGGCTCTGGTATATGTGTAAGTGTGGTGAAATGTTCATAGAGGAAATATATAGCTCCCGGGCGTAACTATGTTCAAATACACGTGGTAGTAGTTAATAAAGTTCTGGACCGAGAGGTGGAAACTCTTGCGACGGGACTACCATAGTGAATATGGTGGTAAGATGGTCTCATCCTTTGTTTTCGATGTAGGGATATCCTAAACAAACAAAAATGAATTTAAAAGTCCACTAGTCAACCATCGTTGGAGGTCGATCAAAGGGTAGATCAACGGGCCCCCCAGTATATGGTTTGAGTGGAAACCGACCATTGGAGCACCGAAATACCTCAAAAATTTGCATGTGGCTCTAGAATATTTGTACAAGTGTCATGGAATGTTCATAGAGGCAATATCTACCTCCTGGGTGTCACCATGTTCACATACACGCGGTAGTAGTTAGTAAAGTTCTGGACCGAGAGGTGGAAACTACTTCTATGGGGAAACTAGAGTGAATCTTATGGTAACATGGTCTTATCCTTTTTCCAAGTAGATATGACCTAAACAAAAAAACGAAGATAAAATTCCATTGGTCAACCATCGTTGGAGGTCAAAGGGGTAGATATATGGGGCCCCTAGTCTACGGTTTTAGCGGAAATCGACCAACGGATTGCCGTAATAACGCAAAAAATTGCATGTGGCTCTGTCATATGTGTACAAGTGTGGTTCAATGTTCATAGATGCAATATATAGCTCATGGGTGTTACCATTCACATACATGCAGTAGCAGTTAGTAAAGTTTTGGACCGAGAGGTGGTAACTCCTGTTATAGGTAAACTAGAGCGAATATTGTGGTAAAATAGTCTCATCATTTGTTTTACATGTAGGTATGGACTAAATGAACAAAAAAAGATAAAACTCTATTGGTCATCCATCATTTGCGGCTGATCAAAGGGGCAGATATACGTGGCCCCTGGTCTTAGGTTTTGGTGGAAATCTACCACTAGAGCGCCGAAATACCTCAAATGTTGCATGTGGCTCTAGAATATGTGTACAAGTGTGGTTAAATGTTCATAGAGGCAATATATAGCTCCCGTGCATGACCATGTTCACATACACATGGCAGCAGTTAGTAAAGTTTTAGACCAAGAGGTGGAAACTCCTACAATAGGGCAACCGGAGTGAATCTTGTGGTAAAATAGTCTCATCCTTTGTTTTCCATGTACGTATGTCCTAATCAAACAAAAATTAAGATAAAAATCTATTTTTCAACGATCATAGGAGGCCGGTCAAAGGGGAAGATCTACGGGGTCCCTAGTCTAGTGTTTCAGTGGAAACCTACCACCAGAGCATCGGAATACCTCAAAAACTTGGATGTGGCTGTGGAATATGTGTACAAGTGTGGTGAAATGTTCATAGAGGAAATATCTTGTTACTGGGTGTGACCATGTTCACATAAATGCGGTAGTAGTTAGTAAAGTTCTGGACCGAGAGGTGGACACTCCCGCTATGGGGGAAACTAGAGTGAATCTAGTGGTAAAATGGTCTCATGTTTTGTTTTCCATGTAAGTATGGCCTAAAAAATGAAGATAAAAGTACATTGGTCAACCATCGTTGGATGCTAGTCGAAGGGGTAGATCTACGAGGCCCCCAGTATTGGGGATATGCTAAATGGGTATCACCATTGCATTTCGCTAATCCGACTACCCAGGTGGCCCACAATTGGTAGCATGGCCCATGGCCTACTAGGCGGCCCAGTTAGACGAATCCAGAAGGGAGGCCCATGTCGGCTATAGGAAGTCTATGTAGGAGTCACTGACATACTCAGAGCCTTGCAGTACAAGACACGAAGACTAGTTAGTATTAGTGTAGGACTCTATAACTTTTCTAGCAAGGTACTTTCCCTATAACCCTAGGTTCTGGTCCCTTTATAAGCCGAACCTAGGGGAGCCTTTAGGGAAAGACACATAACATACGACGTAGAACACCTCGCATAGCGAACCCATCCCTATAGCTTGGCATATTACTATTATACTAATTTATAGCAGTAGTAGAGTTTCGCCACCGTTGTGGGACTTGAACCTGGGTAAGCTGTGTTACCTCATACCCACCAACTCTCTGCCTTATGCCATGTCTCTAAACACGCTCTATGAGGAGCCCTCCATGGCGTACTCATTGGCAATACCACGACAGTTGGTGCCCACAGTGGGGCAAGAGGAGCTTCGAGCTCTACACCGAGCAAGGTCCAAGATCTTCGCAGGAATTGGCGACACCGTAGCCATTGTGCACGTCCTCTTCTCTGGCAATGTCCCGATCGTCCCTCCGGACGACTTCTAGGTCCTGTCAAAGACGAACCCTATCCGCTACTCCGTCATCCTAGTTGGAGACATCCACATCTTCATCAGCGAAACTAACTCGGGTCCTAGCCACCAGGAAGTAGGAAACTAGTCAAGGCCCGAATAGATCTCGTACAGGTAGGACACGTCCGGGGAAGAATCTGGGTCGTATCTTTCTCTGGAGTATACCCCCTAAGTGAAGGGAATATGTCCTGAGAGGCAATAATAAAGTTGTTATTATGTATATTCCAAGTATATGATAGATGTTTATTTTGCATGCTATAATTATATTAATACGGAAACGTTAATACATGTGTGTTTAATAAACAAATGGAAAGTTCCTAGTTATGCCTCTCTTTAAACTAGCTTGTCGATTAACAAGATGATCAATGTTTCCTAATCATGGACATTGGATGTCGTTAATAACGAGGTCACAACATTGGGGAAATGATGTGATGAACATTCATCTGAAGTATAGCATTACGATCAAAGTCATTGAGTTTATATTGCTATAACATCATATGAAGTAATCCTAGTCCTTAGACCATGAGATCATGTTAATCACTAACACCAGAGGAGTATCTTGATAACATCAAACGTCACACCGTAAAAGGGTGACTATAAAGATGGGTTCAGTGCTACGAAGGTGTTATGTAGAGGCTCATGGATCAAGACTGGGATTTGTCCATCCCGATGGCGGATAGATATACTATGGGCCCTCTCGGTGATATCACATTGAGAATAGCTTGCAAGCAAGTGATGTGATCACTAGAATGTTATATCACGGGAACGAGAAAAGAGTGCATGTCGGTAACGAGATCAAACTAGGTATTTGGATATAGATGATCGAATATCAGACATGTAATATATCGTGAGACAATGGGATTAAGTTACTAGTGTTCAAGGTTCTCATGATCACAGAAGTCATTGTTGAATGTGTAGGAGTCAGAATGGATCTCCAGGTTCCGTTTCTGATTATTGATCCGAGAGGAGTCTCAATCATGTCTGCATTATTCGCGAACCATAGGGTGACACACTTAAGGGTTTCCAAACACCATTTGGAGCATATATGTTTCAGATGAAAGAATTGCAAAGCGCTAGAATCATTTCGATGAAAACCGGAATTGTTTTGGGTGAAATTGCAAAAACTGGTTCTGCATGTGATATTGAAATGTTGCAAGGGGTTTTATGTGAATGTTTGTTAATTAAAGTAATTAACAAAATTCTGAATAAAATAAATAAAAGAGTTTTATTAAATGAGATTTCATTAAATTTGGTGGAAATTTAATGCATGTGAGTGGAATTTTGAGTGGAGGCTAGATTTATGTGAGTGGAGCTTCACCACATGAATGAGGGAAGAGGTGGGGGCACCTCCCCATGGTGCCGGCCATGGAGGGGGCTGCCCCCTCTCCCTATAAAGGCCCCCTCTCCTCCTCACAAAGTACACCTCGTGAAGGATTTCTCTCCCTCTCTAGAAATATTCCCCGTGGTCTTGGATTAGCGAGATACATGTTCCCGATGGCTTTTTGTCTGGAAGGAGTTGCTGCTTCCGCTGATTTTCTTGAGTGAGGAGGTGGAGGTTGTTCGGTGGCCTGAACGTGTGTGCAGGGACAGATGCGCTGCTGATTTGCGGTGCTAGGACTTCCACACGATCTTGAGATCGACAAGCGTTCGACTACAACATCCACGAGTTCCAACTCATTAACAAAGCTTTGTTGTCTTCGAGGGTAAGTTCTCCATGGATGTATATCCACCCATTACTTGTATCTAGTAGATAGATCTTGGTGTATAGTTCCCATCGTAGGAATTTTTTGTTTTCTATGATGCGAACCCAACAATTGTATCAGAGCTTGATCTATGCGTAGGTGCTTTGCACGGGTAGACACATATGTTTATGTGTGGGCGATGATGATCATGTTATTGCTTCTTTCATGTATTCTGGATATTGTTGGCATAGTGGGATGAAGTGGCTCAGACCAACTTTACATGTCATCGCACATGAGACTGGTTCCATGACTGACATGCAACTAGTTTTGCATAAGTGGCTGATGGGTGTCTGTCTCTCCTAGTATAGTCAATATCTGATTTACAACAAGTTGCTAATAACTTAGTTATCATCGTTGTGGTTCCATGTTCGTAGGTAAGACCGGTTCTATCTCCGAAAGCCCTAAGCCACGTAAAACTTGCAATGGATAAATTAGACGCGTCTAGTTTAGATTGTTTGTAGGTTAGTGTCATGATATGGTAATGTTGTAAGTTGATGTATGGTAGATACCCTTACAACACACTTAACGTGTAAGTTCCATAGACCTTGGCCTTACGCACAAATGAATGATAGAGATCATACCATGATGCATATGATGGTGATCAAATGTATGGACCATATCATCCCACTTTACACATATAATGTTTGCATCTTATATTGCTAGTTTGGCGCTTTTAGTAGCATTATAAGATGATCCCTCAATTAGATATCAAGATAAAAATGTGTTCTTCCTTAAGTATGCACCATTTATGTTTCGTCGTTTCAAGACATCACGTGATGATCGGGTGTACATGAATCCACGGTCATATTTCGGGTGTAAGACAATTTTACACACGCAAGTACTAAGGTTCTTACCTGGCGAGCCTAGCAGAGACATTGCATGTGTGTTCTTTTCCTAAACCACCACTAGATTCATTGCATGCGTGTCACTACAAGAAAAGTTGGCTTTTACAACAGACAATTTTCGTGGTTGAAGGCCCGTTTTTCGTGGCTAAAAAGTCTTCTACGACGGATGCCCATAGTGGTAAAAGCCTAGTCACAAAAGAATCTCCCACATATTTTCCTGACCGTGGTGGATCGCACCCTTCAGCCACGAAAAGTCGTAGATCTGTTCGCCAGCCGCGTTGATTGCTGACGTCATGCAAAATTCCACGTGGCACCCGGCGTTAACGGTCTGTTACCGCCGTTAATGGCCACGGAAACCATGATAGAAGCCAGGCCCAACCAAGGCTTGCTCATATTTAAGTGGGCTGGCCCATCAAGAAAGCCCAATAAGATTACGACCCATTACTGTTTCACCCGACAATGTTTGAAATGGGCCCAAACATGTGGCTAGTGGCGGCCCACAAATGTCAGCCCCGTTACTGTTTGAGCCTACAAAAGCCCACACTTTTCGAATACCGTGTAGCTTGTTAACGGGCTGCATCAAGTAGGTCCGATACTGTTGAAGCCCACGGTCAGGCCATCACTGTTCTCCTAGCTCGTCATGGGCCGCCTACAAACGACCCACTTTTGAGAAGGTCCGACATTGTTCTGGCCTTTTACTATTCTGGCTCGTTACTGTTCTTGTCATTTACTATTCATGTCCTTTATTGTTATGGCCCTTTACTGTTCTGGCCCGTTACTGTGCTGGTTTTCCCTGCTCTGGCCTGTTACTATTCAGGCCTGTTACTGTTCAGGCCTGTTAGTATTTAGGCATGTTACTGTGCTGGATTGCCACTGTCCTGGTCTGCTAGTGTTTTGGCCTGCTACTGTTTGGCCTGTTACTTTTTAGGCCTATTACTGTTTTGGACTGTTACTGTTTTGGCCTGCTACTATTTCGACCTGGTAATCTTTCGGCTTGTTACTGTTTCAGCCTATTACTATTCCGGTCTGTTACTATTTTGTCACATTGCTGTTTTAGCCAGTTACCATTGATGTTTGGTCTGTCATTGTTTTGTCATGTTATTGTTTTGGCCAGTTACCGTTACTATTTCGGTAACTCTGAAACCTAATCGAACTAGCTGGCGCAGTTATGGTACAACCATGCATGGACGACGTCAACTAAATGCCTACATGGCCTATGCAAGTTATCTAGATTTTACATCAGCTGCAAACTTCTTAAAAATATTACAAAATATGAACAATAGGGAAAGTAAATTCAGCGCTTCAGTTGCGAATCAAGTTGATAGCAGAGTCCTCAATTTTCTTTCTCAATCCATCAACTGCATCTCCCTTTGAGTGTGATAGCTACATTGGAAAACCACCTTGAGATATGATCTTGCAGTCCCCTCTTTGGTGGCAATAGCAGTAATTGCAGTCTGAAACTAACTAATAACAAGTTAATACAACAAAGAAGATAAATTACTCATAGGGAAGAATGATCCAGATAGGAATAATAACTGCATATTACAAACTTGTAGAGCAGGAATGCAAATCATGAATGAACTATATAGTAGAGGATAGTTATGTTGTTGCCTAGGACGAATCAGAACCAGATACGAGATATAATGGTGTGGCTTGTGAACCTGTAGAACATGACAAACAAGCATTAAACAAGTATGCCAACAATGAAATGAGCAATCAAACAAAGTGTTTCTTAGAATTTTAGTATAAACTATCCAGGTCATTTCAGCAAATATATATGGAAGCAATGGTATCTCTTGGAATGCAAGAGACATTGGGTGACTCGGAATTTGCGGTGAGCTACACAATGGCATGCAGTTATTGTCACAGCTAAGAATGAACCACATAGAAATTATGACCGCATCATACCAAACCTTCTTGAGTAGGAATGGAAAACACGAATGAACTATACAGTAAAGAATAATTATGCCATTGATTAGGACAAACTAGCACCAGATACAGAAAATATATAATGGCATTGCTGGTGGACCTGTAGGCTATGTAAACCAGCATGTTCAGTGTTGCCTTTTTGAGCTCTACTCATAGAAAACGAAAATAGTTAGTGTTGCAGCTTTTGAAGAACCAGATGGCAACAACAAAATTATAATCGAACTAGTACGAAGAGTTTGAATGGGTACCACAGGATAACAGAACGATGCCAGGGAGGGAATAATAGCAGGAACTTAGCTCAGGAATAACCAGATAGAGTCAGTAACTATATAGCATGAAATCCACACTAATATTTTCTACTTACATTACATTTTGCAAGAACTACACAATAGCAGGCATTTACTGGTGTACGGAGCAGCTAAGATAAGAACATGTCTATGACAAAATAACAGACATGTGCATGAGTTGATATTTGTAGAGCAACGAATGCAAACCAACATGTCTAATGACATTATATGTACTAGCACGAAGAACATGCGTGCCTAGTTACTTGTATGTACTACCACGATTACAAAAATGCAGTTCACAGCGACAGGCTTGAACCTGCTATACCATTGACAAAACAAAAACAAGTTGGAGATTTGGTTACCGTGCGAGTGACGTCCAGGTCACCGATGGTGCTGCGGTTGTGGTGGCTATTGGTGTTGGGGAAGCAGAACTTGGGCCATCGATGCCGGCTTGAAAGCCGTGGACGAGAGCGTCGCTGAGGCAGATTTTGTGCAGTGAACGGCGACGGCTGTGCAGCTGGTCTGGAGCGGTGGACATCGAACTCTTTGAACTAGATCACGCCCGGTGGACACCGGTGAAGCGGATCCGATACGATTGGGTAGCTTTCGGCAGCGAGGAAGCAGAGCTTGGGCGGTCAATGATGCCATCGGCGTGGTGAATGACACCGCAACTCCTAGATCTGGTGGGTGAGCATCGGTGAAGCGGCTGCGCGGCGGTGCACGAGACCGCAGCTCAAGCCGGTGGGCGCGGTGGTCGTGGAGGGGACAGATGAGCTTGGGATTTTTGGGAGGGCCGGCGGGAAAAACTGGGGGAAACGGGACCATAAAGGTGAGCAGAAAAAAAATTACTATTGTGCCCCCGAGCAACCGACTATAGCATGCCCATTTGTCGTCTAAACAATGGGTAGATTAGGAATTTTAAATTCTAAAGATTTTGAAATGGAAGGGTGTGAAATGCTTCAAGGTCAGTGTGTGGTTTTGTCGCTCGATTGAGAATTTGAATTTGGCTTGCGCCCATCTAATAATAATAATAGAAAAATGGTACTCCCCCGGTTGGTGGGATATTTTGGCTCAAAGTTTTTAAAACGGTGGGGTGGGAAATGCTTGGTAGGTGGGTGTTTTTGCCGCTCGATTGAGATTTTGAATTTGGCTAGCCTCCATCTACTAAGAGAAAAAAGGTAGTAGACCGTACACTATCTATCCAGGAATTCAAGGCCGAGAGTCACATCAACTGATCATCCATAAACATTTTTTTGCACAGAAACTTGGATACCTTCCATTCACACAACATAGGCGGAAATTTTTTCCGCTTGACTCAGATTTTAAATTTGTCTAGGGTCCATGTAATATTATAAAAATGGGACTACCTCGGTGGGTGATTTTGCCTGAAAATGTTTGAAACAGATGGGGTGCGAAATGCTTTGGGGTCGGCAGGTTATTTTCCCGCTCGATTACGATTTTGAATTTGGCTCCTAGCCAAGTTTTTATTATTAGAAAAAAGGTTATGTAGTTCGAATGCCATCTGGTCAGGAATTTAAGGCGAGACTCACATCAAATCATGCCTCCGATTCAAATGGGGTAGGCGGTAGGTTTTGGCGGTCGATAGTGATTTTGAATTTAGAGATTGTCCGAAGAATAATTAAAAAAAAATAGGCCATTCTCCCTCTATTTCAGGGATCCAAGTTAGGGAGAGTGATTATCTACGATGCGTATGAAAATGCAGATCTCCGATACAAGAATGTTTGTTTAACATAACAACAACCAAATGTCTGAATTAGCTCTGATTCAAGCATGTGAAAATGGTGTGCAACAAGGTCTAGTAATTATTTAGGTGTCGGCACAGACTATTCTACAAGAAGCACTAACTAAATGGTAGTACTAATTCAGATCAAATAAAAAAGCCTGTTGCGAAACAAATACTCCTACTACAACATACTATCAAAACACAAAGACTAGCTAAAGTATATGTAGAACAAATAAAACAAGATTTCATCAAGCATACACTACTATATAGAGAACACCATTTTATCATATAAAACAATGTTTTATCAGACACACATAGGCCCCCAAAACGAACAGACAACTCTAATATTCCAGCCCCTGCCGCTGTGACTGCAGCACAAACAAAGGTGCCGCCACAGTTCCATCAGCTACCAAAACAAACAAATATCCGACTGTAGCTCCAAATAACACAACCTGGGCAAACACATGCTTGCCCAAACAAGGACTTCCTTGATGTTGCAGTCTGAATCAGCTGTGTTGCTGACAGGACTTCCTTTTCGTTTCTTTGATTTGGCTCTCCGAATCACGTCGGTTGCTGAAGGAAATGAACAAAATGATCAGCAAAATCATAGGTGTTCAAAAATGCAAGGGTTGCACATGAATGACTACACTAACCAGGTGTCATAATGTAGGGATGTAAAGTACACCAATGTTTACAAGATCTGAACTTCTTAGACTTCATGCTGCTGAGATCTAATTTGAATACTCCCTCTTTCGCCCATATAACCACCATTTCTCTATCCTCAAATGCGTAGAGTAACCTTACTGCATCTTTCCCACCATATGCCCATGATTTATCAAGGCCAAGGAGAGTATCCAACTCAACCTTTATATGAGGCACCCAAGCTTCCCATTTGCCTATTTATGATCTTGCACTAGACCAAGTGTTTAGACTAAAGTCTCGTATATCTGCAAGGGCAACATCTCCATTATGCCCCTTAGCGATGACAAAATTGCGTCTAGAAATATCATGTGTCTCATGGGGGCACTCAATATAACACAGTTTTGTTGTCACGTTATCAAAGGCAATTATATATCTAGAGTTCATTATTGGCCAGTACAAAATGTCCCCTATGAGAGTTGACGGCATGCGATCAATCTTAGCCAGCATCTCAGCAGGTTCAATCCAGTCCTCCCATTTTCCTAACTCTGATGAGTACCTCTGCACCAGTGCTTGGTTACCATTGGTTACTATCCAACCAACTCAGAAATTGCTGCAATAATGTGAAGACAATTGCCCATGATTTCTCGAACAGAGAATTGTGCGGCTATCATACTCACGTCTTCGCTAAATTGGTGGTTCTGGTATCACTGTTTCACTTCCACTGATTGGATCCTAGGCCTTTATCATGTTAGACCCTTGCGGATAATGAAGTAGCACCCTACCATTGCGACATCCGAGTACATATGGTTTGTAGGCTTTATGTACTTCCACCAGCCTGTTCAGCTTCTGGAAGATGGATTGGTCAATATTATGATCTGTTAAGAATCGAGCGTCCTCAGAGTTGTTGGTGAAAAACCCAAGTAACGGCATTCCTCTGTTGTGTGACAAGGTTAGCCTTTTGAAATCGTTGCTTCCCATGAAGTCCATCCAACATTTTTGGGTGACTAATGCCCTCACTATGTAGGATGGGTGCGGAGGAAGCCTGACAAGAATTTGACCAAATACATTGCTTGGCAAGTCGTTGATTGTTGCATATGTTCTTCCACCGAAGCTAGTAGGATAAGTGCACCATCAGAATTAAGTAAACACCATAATGAACAATGCACAACCCTAAAAAAATAATTAAGTAAGCACCACAATGCATCATACATTTTGACAGGAAAATTTATCATCGAAATTTCCTAAACTGCACCCATCTAAAAAACTACCTAAAAAGCAGAGTCTGTCAACAAAATAACCTAAACAGTACAAGCAATCAACCAGAGTAGTACGAAAACACCGCAAAATACTTCAGCATGTCGGAACTGGGCAAAGGGAATGAAGAACTTTTTTTAGGTCACTGGGGAGGACAGAAAGGCCCCCACCTGAATTTTCTGGTTTTATCATAAAGAAGAGGAAAAAACGGACACAGCTTCAGTGACTTGGTGAACCCAAGTCTCATGGTGACTTCCCCAGGATCCACCTTCCATATTAGATCAAACGTATGATAATAGTTCAAATTTTGTACTAAAAAGTAAAACTATTTGAAAAAAATTGACAAAAAATCAGTTAATCACGGGTGCCTAGGTTTGAATCCTGTGAAAGTTTCATCCCATTTGGATCACTAGTTTGTGATTAAATAGATTTTTATGCTCCTAGTACTACTAGTTTAAACTAATATCCACTACGGTGAGAAAAAACCCCAGAGCAGAATACACAAAAGAGGGAGGAAGTCAGGGAGACAATATCCAACACAGAACTTACAATGGGATCGACGAGTTCTGAGCAGATGGAGCAGGCGCCGCCGACGAATGACGAGCCACAATCATTGACGCCGAAGAAGCATGACCACGAGCTGACGCATTCCTAGTATCCCACACAGCCGTCGCTTTGGCAGCGGTAGCCAACATAGCCGAATTTGTTCCAGCAGCAGCCGACGAGGATTTGGACTACACCTCCATCGCTTTCCAAGCATCACTCACTGCCCAAGACTCCGATGCGGTACAAGCATCGGCCTCCGCATCCGCTTCACATGTATCCGCTGGTGCTGCTTCAGCCATCCACCTCTGCTTTACAAGAATCCGCCGACACAGCAAATGCATCCGCCAACACCGATTCCATTTCCTGTAAACGCCACGAGCTTATTTAGATCGCAATGACCAAAAATAAATGCATTCTATCCTTCAGAAAGCCCGTAATGGCTGGAGGTTGGGGACGTACATACCAGCGTATGGCGGTGCGGTGGTGTTCAATGGTGGAGCGGCGGGGACGGTCCGGTCGAGGGAGGGCGGCCAGGCGAAGAAGATGACGATGGGGTCGAGGGTCACACGATTAAGCTACCTTGAACTCGAAACTAACTTTTGCCCCACTATTTTTTTTGCGAACCCCGCCTTTTTTAGGGGAAACCACGGCTATATTAATAGTAGAACCACACGACTGATACAAGTTTGTGCACTTGTGTTGCTCAATATCCTGTCTACAGACATCAAGTTTGTGCGCTTATTCGTGTGATACAATCAATTGCTGGGTAAAATATTCCAGGTGGTAGAAGCCTGCCCTTTCTATGACATCAAGATCTAGAGTTCAAACATCGACCTGAAATTCCACAATCTACAACTACAAGTTTTGGTTTACTACCAGAAACATGCTAAAAAATCACTCACAACTGGCATTAACATCATCATTAACAAATCTTAGAAGGAAAAAAATGAAAGATAAAAAACCGCTGCAAGTTCGAGTAAGATGACTGTTGTTGCCAAATATAGTCACATAAAGCCAGGTCCAATATATATGTCATAATAGTACATCAGATATATAGATTCGTGAACACCACACACCAGCATAGCAAAAAAAACAGTTATAGTACCTGACTTAACAAACAGTCATCCTCACAAGAGACCCAAACCCTTCAAAAATGAAAGTAGAGAGGTCAATATGGTTTACAAATTTCCTCATCTTTTGCAGGATCAAGACTGTATGGGCGTGGAGAATCTTAAATTTCTATCAAGGTCTCATCTGCTTCTAGAGCCGAATTGAAAAGACTGTAAGCTCGCATTCCCACCTGTTCCAAGATCCGGTCATACACCTAGCCAATCAGCTCGTCGCCATCCACATCAGGCAACTTAGGACTAAGTTGTCAGCCACAAACTTTTGAAAATCAACAATAGCATCATGAGCAATTGAAATTGATGTATTCCATCCTGTAGTCAAATCAGCTATCTGCTTAGTGGATGTGGACACTTCTTCCTTCAGGCACCTAATCTGTTCATCCTGGTGTTTCACTATCTCTTGAAGGCACGAAATCATGTGTCTATGAGCTTTGTATTTCTCTCGAAGACGGGCAATTGTCAAATCCTTGTAGTGACCAACACCATTACGCCATGAGCAATATGAGTAAGGTGGAAACTGCAAATAACAAATTCAAAATTAAACCAGATTCTCATTTCAAAACAATAAACCAAATTCTCGTTTCACAATCCAAATTCAGCTACACACATCATGCAAGCTCCACAGTGGTACCGCAAATGGCAAAGAACCATAGAGGCATATTTCCCAAACATGGGAAACAGAATCGACATGAAAAGGGACGTACTTCAGGGTTTGCCTTCTTAGCTGGCACATGAGCAGTCTTGGCCTTAGTAATAAGTGGCAACAGATCAGAATGACTTCATTATGCAAATCATGATGCAACAAAAATGATCAGTATATTTTAGGTGACATTTTAAGTAATAAAGCGCTCTTTATCGAAAAAATGTTTTTAGGGACCAATCATAGGTTACTAAAATTCCAGCAAAGCATCTTGATACATAAAAACACTTGTCACTCGATAATGCCTCCTCCACGGGTGGGAGATGCGCATGATGCTAAATGAAATGCAGCAAAACAAGTAAATTTTAGGAAAGAACACATCAACTTCGCAATGCAAAGAAGGATACGTGCATTAATATGATGCCAAGGATTGGGCGTGTTTCCCTTTAACGAACAATATAATTTAAAGAACTCAGTAGTGCAGGACACCGGCAAACAAAAATCTGTTTATGAACGATATGAAGCAAATTACATCTGCATTGTTCATCAGAGGACCGTTCTGTGAAATAAAGCCAGGGGTAAGCTTCACATCCTCAAAAGACTCTTCTTGGCAGCATGTACTTACCTATTTTCAGTGGACCTTATAACTAATTCCATGGATACATCCATGGTGATCCCAGCTTCCTAATGTGGCATAGAGATCTACTATTTCAAATCGCAATCACCTAAACAACCATCCGGATGGTTGCAGACTCACCAGAGATTGCACTAATGCGATGGAAAGGTGGATGCTGCTGGGTAAAGAAGGTGCGCGACGGGGGAGGTGCACAAATGTGCAAAAAAATTAGCGATAGTCGTATATAGATAGAGATACCGGTAACACATAAACCAGATCAATTAGTAGTAACCACAAACTCCAGAAGGGCTGTAAGAAGACTGTCAACTACTCCCATATTAATTAACCTAGTGTAATTTAACATGGCAGTACTATGAGATGGTGAGTACTAGTAAACAAAAGGGGATTACTTAATTATTAGTGGAATCTACAGCTAGCCACCAAAAGCATCATGAGCATGCTAAATATCTAGATTGTAGACCATACTTGGTTAAGAACCTAATGTCCAGCTCTAATTACCCAAATCTAAGAGCATCTATCCTATTTACGACTGAGTGCAGTGAGTTGGAGACATCCGTTAACTCTGCAGCCATCTCCTCGGCATGCATCTGATGGTGCTCCTGCTCCTCCTCTTCGAGGTCATCACGGATCTCGAGCTGTAACCATAGTGACATCATCGCGCGCTGCAGCGAAAGTGAGTGTGGTAGATCTACCCAGTGGACGAACGTGCAACGCTCACATTCGTAGTTGCAACCCAAGAACCTGCGGCCGAGGTTCGTTCCCTCGAATGCAACGCGGAGACAGGGCACCAGGGCGCAGTCACACCAGAGCCGGAGATCCTCATCAGTAACTATGCCGTACCACTCTGCGTCTACCTTTTGTGCCGGCATATGAACCTAGGAAACATTATCGATCGAGACAGGCAGAATAGAGAAAAACCCCAAAAGGAGAGAATCCATAAGGTGAATTCGAGAAAACAAACAGACACCGTGAACTCTGGCATACTTACCCTAACCTGGTCGCCTTGCGCATCAAGATCCCCCGTCATTCGCCGGATCGGCATGACTGAATCCGCCGACATTGCTCCAAAAAAGAGTGCGCCTTCAAAGCCTAGCGCAGAGGCTTCATGGAGAAGGAATAGGTAGGGGAGCCGGTCCTCACATTCGCTGGCTACTATTCTGTATTGGATTTAACTCGACCACTGATAACTGGGGCCCGCGCTAGAGTGCCCGTGGGCCCCCAAACATCACTCACCTAGTTTGACTTGCATTACATGGAGTACTTTTGGAAAACAGATCAAAACTCAATAAGTAAATAAACCAAATTCCCCCTCTCTTTTTGCAAAAACCCATTACAAAATGGAGACGCTCACAAATGCGTACACACACTCACCCCTATGAATGCAGGTACGCAGACCCTACACCTATGAGCACTTCAGAAACACTGGATCTTGACATTGATCCCGCAGGGCTTGATCTTGACAAAGTGACCATAGGCACCTCGCTATATATTGACGGGAACGTCGCCTCTCACTACCCTCATAACCATCCTTCAAAGTTGAGCGCGAGGCTTCATGGCGAAGGAAGTGCTAGGGGTTGGAGCTCATATTCGTTGGCTGCTATGGGATGTAATTGAACCACTAATAATGTGGCCCTCGGTAGTGAGCCCATAGACCCTAGACACCAGTGACCATTACAATTACTTTGGGAAAACCGAGCAAAACTTAATACAAACAGCAGGCCCATCTCTCTCATTTTTGCGAAAATCCACTACAAAATCCACACGCTCACAAATGCATACACACACTCACCACTATGAACGCATGAGCGCGCATCCTGCCCCTATGAGCACCTGCGAAAGATTGTGTCTTCAGACTGTCCGGTGGGGGGCTTGAGCTTGACGAAGTCACCATGGGCACCTACTACCCTCGTAACCATCCTTCAAAGCCAAGCGTCGAGGCTTCATCGAGAAGGAAGAGCTAGAGGATTCAGAGCTAACATTCGTTGGCTGCTATAGGATATAACTAGTCCACTAATAACAATGGGGCCCCATGGTAGTGAGCCCATTGGCCCCAGACATCAAAACAAGCACAATGTCAAGTCTTAAACATATATCTTAATGGTGGAGTGGGTAGTGCTAACAAAAAGATTCTTCAAGGTGCTTCTAGTGCTAGACTTATGTCTAAGAGAATCAATTGGGAGGGCCCATTATTCAGTGGATAACAGTCTATTTTTATTTTTAGCATGGTTGTGTGGACCCACTTTAGTTCTAAACGCTGGACCCAAAGTAGTTTTCGTAGCTACTTCTAGACACTGCACACACCCTTACTGACATTGGTATACCCAATAGGCACTCAACTACAGCCTACCTGGTGCGGCTTGACGGAAGGCGCACTCGCAAATTGCCAAGCTCCATGACGCCTATGACGGTTCGACTGGTATGAAGCCCATATGGACACGGACTCCCAAATGCACAAGACAAGGAAACCTCAAGACTAGAGTTTGAATACAACTTGTAACCAACTCGTATTGGTACCTGAGACCTAGCCTCCCCATATATAAAGGCTAGGAGGGTCCAACGAGGGGGACATGACATAACTTCTATCCTCTCCCCCAACACGCTACGCCACAATAGATCTAGACATCGCGACTCCCCCAATAGATAGATCTACGATCTCTCATACGCCAGATCTAATGTGCGCATACACCGCCATCGGCGACATTGTAATCCTTCGGATCATCATCAATCAAGAGCAGACAAGGAGGAGTAGGGTCCTCTACGAGGCCTGAACCTGGGTAAACCTTGCGTCCCTGTGTGCTTGTTTGCTAGCCGTACCGAGATTTCCAGCGCTCCTCAATTCCTGAACCTAAGTCCATAACAATGGGCATTGATGAGTTAAACCCTCGTCAATTGGCACCGTCTGTGGGAAGTGGGTGCGCTGATGTTGCGATCTCGACGGCTCCATCATCAGTGATCCTCGACTCGTCTGCTTCCGGGAATAAATTTGCCTCGACTCCATCAACCACCTCAACGCTACACTCAGGGGCTCCTTCGACGCCATCATACGACCTGCTACGATCTTCGATTGCGGCGACCTGTTGTGGTCTTCGACTCCATCAACCTGATGCGGTCTTCAACTCCAGTGACCTGCTACAATCTTCGACTCTAGCGACTCGTGGGCTCCCTCCTCTACGGTGACTGACTACGGCCTTTGACTCCGCCCATCTACTGAGTCTTCGACTCCATCACGCGACTCACTGCGGTCTTCAGCTGCGGTCTTTGGATGAGGTGACCCGATACGGTTTTCGACTGATGTGGCCCGTTATAGTCTTCATATATGGCAACTCATCAACACCACGTGACTCCGATCCACCGCGTCGACTACGTCCGCCGCATGACTCGCTGCCACGTCAACTCTAGTCTTCAACTTCAACGACCCGCTACGATGTTCGACTCGATGACTTCTTCGACTCCGGTGACCAGGTGTGGTCCTCGACTCCAGCGACTCGGGGGGGCTCCCTCAGCATTGGTGATCCAGCGACTCGCTATGGTCCTCGACTCCACCGACCTACTGAGTCTTCGACTCCATCACGCAACCTGCTGCCATCTTCGACTCCATCGACAATCCGCTACGATCTTCGGTTCCAGCGACTCGGGGGGTCCTTCTGCTTCGGCAACCGCCGCAATCATCAACTTCAACGACTGGCTGTGGTCTTCATATCGGGTGACTCGAGGACTTCCTCGACTCCCACGACAGCGAGCCGCTATAATCTTTGACTCCAGCACGCGACCTAATGCAGTCTTCGGCTGTGGTAACACGCTGTAGTCTTCGACTCCGCCGACCTGATGTATCTTCGACTCCTTCACGCAACCTGCCACCACGTCAAATTCATCCGCGACTCGCTGCTTCATTAACTTCATCCACGACAACTACCAATAAAGCTAAGTTTTCCCTCTACTTAGAGCTGTTTCTTTTTTAATGCGCACTCGAAACACTCGAGGGATGCGCCCTCTTCGAGTAACCTAATGTGTCATCGATTCCATGCACTCGAGCACCTCATACGCGATAGCCCGAGTAGCTGATTCTGCCTGATCGTTGAATCCTTGAATTCCGAGCACCTCGGTAAGGCACTGAGACTAAGGGTAATCAGGCTAACGAAAAGGCCTAGCATACAGTGCAAAAGTATCGACTCGATTGGCACCAGAATTTTACTTTACAAACTAACAAGCAAATACACTTTACAAGATACATATACTTCACAATTCTTAATGCTTTATGCAGCTTATAAGGATGTCGACTGCGTCGAACTATTCCATCGGGTCCTCCAACAGGAGTCGACAAAACAACTGGCTATGACATACACTCAAGACCTGAGTCGAGTCCCTCCTCGGATGGTTGCATCGCTTGATGCTACACACATACGACGTTGGCCACACACCCGACAAAACTGACTGCATCGACTCCATCTACATCGTCGACTCACCCATGTTTTCTTCTCGCATGATTGGCGACTACATCTACAAAGATACAAGACTCGAGTCTCTGCCCGAGTCTATGACTCCGCCAGACACTCGGGGGCTACTCCAAACTGGAATACTGGTGGCGCATATACAAGATCCTCGAGTGACACGCTCTGAGTCCTCACTCGAATCCACGATTCGACTAAGGACTCGGGGGATACTCCCATAGGGAGCGATGGCCATGCACCCGAAGAAATTTGTGGAAATATCCAAGCATCATGAAAACCCTTCACTCGAATCTACGATTTGATTGTGGACTTCGGGTTACTCCCATAGGGAGCGCTGAAAGCAACAAAAGACGACAGCAGTCGCAAAAGTTATTTAGTCCCTGCCTGAATCTTCGACTGAAACAAGCAACAAAAGACGACAGCAGTCGCAAAAGTTATTTAGTCCCTGCCTGAATCTTCGACTGAAACAAGCAACAAAAGATGACAGCAGTCGCAAAAGTTATTTAGTCCCTGCCCGCATCTTCGACTAAAACAGGCAACAAAAGACGACAGCAATCGCAAAAGTTATTTAGTCCCTGCTTGAGTCTGCGACTCAACCAGGCACTCCGGGGCTACTCTCATAGGGAGCGCTGGCCGCGCACCCTATGATTATTTTCTTCCTCGTACATCGTACTGTGTGTCGATAACATCCACACTCGAAGGCTATGGCGACTCCGCCTCATATTTTCCCTACAAAGAGATTACGTCTCCTGGGCCACCCGAATCATCTCCGCGATGACAAAAAATTCGGATGTCGCGCTTACAGCGTGATGATAAGACCTGAATAAGGCCTGGCAACGCATCTGCTGCGCACTACCAGATATATATCCGTGCCTGCAGGTACGATGAATATGCCTTGACGGACGCGTCAAGTGCTCACACTTGTACACTGGAATTTGACTCTTGTAAGACCTCCGCGGCCTAAGTCGAATTACGCCAGCAATTTCCGGATTCGAGTCCGGGGACTCGAGTTTGAGTAGATGGCGTTGTTTTTGCCCTAGAATAATTAACTGGTCTCGATCCATCGAGCGCACCAGGCACATTTACCATCATCCCTATGAACTACTACAAAATTCGACTGGCCCGATGAACTTCCGGGTGAGTGCTTCGCACTCAACACAATTGTCGACTCCGACATCCTAATGCAAAGATCAAGACTTCTGAGTCTCCATCCGAATCTACGATTCGCATGGACACTCGGGGGCTACTGACATGGGTATACCCAATAGGCACTCAACTACAGCCTACCTGGTGCGGCTCGACGGAAGGCACACTCGACAAATTGCCAAGGTCCATGATGCCTATGACGGTTCGACTGGTATGAAGCCCATATGGACACGGACTCCCAAATGCACAAGACAAGGAAACCTCAAGACTAGAGTTTGAATACAACTTGTAACCAACTCGTATTGGTACCTGAGACCTAGCCTCCCCATATATAAAGGCTAGGAGGGTCCAATGAGGGGGACACGACATAACTTCTATCCTCTCCCCCAACACGCTACACCACAATAGATCTAGACGTCGCGACTCCCCCAATAGATAGATCTACGATCTCTCATATGCCAGATCTAATCTGTGCATACACCGCCATCGGCGACATTGTAATCCTTTGGATCATCATCAATCAAGAGCAGACAAGAAGGAGTAGGGTCCTCTACGAGGCCTGAACCTGGGTAAACCTTGCGTCCCTGTGTGCTTGTTTGCTAGCCGTACCGAGATTTCCAGCGCTCCTCAATTCCTGAACCTAAGTCCATAACAATGGACTTGATGAGTTAAACCCTCGTATATGTAGCTTAGAAATTTACTAGCCTCGTGTCTAAGAAAATTGTAGGTTGCTTTGAAAGTTTTTCGAAAAAGCTTTTGGAGGTACCCATCGAGGGGTCAATTAATATATCACAAAACACCAAGAGTTTTGACAATAGGTTTAACTTCTCGCTAAGATAGATTTTGCATCTTGACAATTTAACGAAATTAGGTCAAACTTGAGCTACAAGTAAGCGCGATATAGATTGCTTATGAATTAAATGTCTTTTCGGAGGTCTATAGGTGCATCTTGTTGTAGTAAAAAATTCCATCACTATGATTTTCCTACTATCTTAGGAAAGAACATTCTCAATTTTCTGAGTGTGATGACGAGATTGTTCTTTCCCGTAAAGCAAGTCTAAAGAATATGGATCTGAATGACACACGAGGCAAGTTTTCAGACATATATTGTGGACCAACATGTTGTACTTACGATTTCCCATGTTTTATGAGTTCTCAAACTTGCTAGCTAACTTAGCCCACTTGATTGATTTTATGTCGATTTATCGAAATTATTAGGTACAAAATTGAACTATAACAAGTAAATTGTAGGTTGCTTTGAAAGTTCAACGAAAGATCTCTCTTGGAGGTACCCATATCTATCGGGGGAGGGGTCAATTAATATATGGGAAACCACCAAGAGTTTTATGATATATTGGTATAGTTCAACTTCTTGCTAAGATTTTGCATCAATTTAATGAAATTAAGTTAGATTTGAGATATAAGTAAGCATGATAGACTGCTCTTGAATTAAATGTCTTTTTAGAGGTAGATGGGAGCATCTTATTGTAGTAAACAATGTTGTCGGTATGAGTTTCCAACTACAGGAAAGGACATTCTCAATTTTCCGAGTCATGTCATGATCATTCTCTCCTGTAAAGGAAGTCCGAAGAATATTGATCTAAATAAATGCCACAAGCCAAAGTTTTCACACACACACACACACAGGAACGTGCCTCACTTGTATATACTATATGAAATGTGATTTAACGAACATTAAGTTGTTATTAACCAATAGTCTTGTTAAAGAAAAAGGCATACATTAAGTATATTAATAATAACTATCTAGAATATGGTGGAGTTTGCTCTAGATACTGTTCAACACGAATCCAACTACTCTGAACCATTGGATCTAATAGCCCAACGGCCACGATTGGTACTATGGATCCAATTCAAAACTGCCCACCTAACTCCACCCACTTGAATGACTTTATGTCGATATATCGAAAATAGGTCAGATTTGAACTTGTTTAAGTAAATTTTAGGTTACTGTGAAAGTTCTATGAAAAAGCTTTTAGTGGTACCCATCGGGGGTCACAATTAATATATGAGAAACCATCCAACGAGAGTTTTAACGACAAGTTGGATCAAGACTCGCAAATCCAAACATTTTGCTAACTATTGGATCTTCTTTTCCATTCCTAGCATCTAAAAAGATTCTACTAATAGTCTTGATGAGAACGATGAATGCTAGTATGCGCAAACCTCAAAACACAAACTTCATTGCTCAGTTTTAGGCTCCTTGTGCTAAATGCATGGACTTTGATGTAATTTTTATTTTTTATGAGGTCCTTGATATGTAACTTGTTCTTCCACCGACCGTGCTCACTCTCAAGCACATCGCACCTACTAGACCAACCATTAGGTCGGCCATTTGTAGTACTTCTTATTATCTTATCTTTATCTTGTCCCATCTCTTACAATAATGTACCATACCACACACTACATATAGTGTACGAATTAACTTTGAACATTGACCGTTGGATCAAGACTGGCAAATCCAAACATTGCTAATCGTTGGATCTTCTTTTCCATTCTTAGCATCTAGAAATATTCTACTAATAGTCTTTAGCACGATGACCGCTAGTATACGTAAACCTCTATCTCAAAACACACACTTCATTGATTAGTTTCAGGGTTGTCCTTGTGCTAAATACATGGACTTGGATGCAATTTTCATTTTTTATGAGGTCCTTGATGTAAATTGTAATTCTACCCAACGTGTTAACTCTCAAAGCACCTCGCTTCCTACGAGACCTACCATTAGATCAAGCATTCGCAGTACTTCTTATCTACCTTTATCTTTGTCTCTTATCTCTTACAATACCATGCATACCACCACTACATAGTGTAGGGATTAACTTATTTGAACATTGACCGTTGGATCAAAACTGGCAAATCCAAACATTGCTAACCGTTGGATCTTCTTTTCCATTCTTAGCATCTAGAAAGATTCTACTAATAGTCTTTAGCACGATGAACACTAGTATGCACAAAGCTCAAAACACATAGTACTTCATTACTCGGTTTAAGGTTCCTTGTGCTAAATGCACAGACTTGTTGGATGCAATTTTAATTTTTTATGAGGTCATTAATGTAACTTGTACTTCCAACGACCGTGTTAACTCTCAAGCACCTCGCTCTTACGAGACCTACCATTAGATCGGCCATTAGCAGTACTTCTATCTTATCTTTATCTTGTCTCTTATATCTTACAATATATACCATACCACTACATATAGTGTAGAGATTAACGTTGAACATTAACAGTTGAATCAAGACTGGCAAATCCAAACATTGCTAACCGGTGGATCTTCTTTTCCATTCTAGCATCTAGGTCTGTACTCCCTCGCTCCGACCCAAAATATAAGGTGCCCAAGAATTGGTCAAAAGTCAAACCTTAATAACTTTGACCAAATATTTTAAAAAATATCTACATCTACAATATTGAATGGACATATTAAGAAAATATACTTTATGGTGAATCTATTGATATTAATTTAGTATTCTAAATTTTTATATTTTTGTGTATAATCATGGTCAAACTTAAAAAATGTTGACTTTTGACTAATCCTTAGGCGCCTTATATTTTATCGGAGCGAGTACTATTCAACACGAATCCAGTTGCACTAAACCATTGGATCTAACAACCCAACGGTCATGATTAGTGCTATGGATCCAATTCAAAACTGCTCAACTATAGTAGTATATATAAGTAGAGAGAATACAGTCTACTGTGCTATGAAATTAGTGATAATGAGATTAGCGTATGAACAACTTTGAATGTTGACCGTTAGATCAAGACTCGTGAATCCCAACATTTCTAGCCATTGGATCTTCTTTTCCATTCTAGCATCTAGAAGATTCTATTGATAGTCTTGAACATAATGAATGCACTATGCATAAACCTCTCAGAACACACTTCTCGATCATACTAGAATCTTCTCCCTCGTTTATCTAGACCATGTTACCAAAAATTTCAAATGTTAGGTAGCTAATAATCTTTGACTTCTACACATGATGATACAAAGTACAGGGACCAAATATACACCCATACTTTATATAGTAGATGTTGATCAAAATTATAAATTTTTGTGCTTTACCAATTATAATTTTATATAGTGATGATATGTCATACGATTTACTATATGAGCCTTATTAAGGTGTGCTTTTTTACACAATGCGGGAGTAGTATATTTCTTTGCTTAGACATATGGTCACCTCTGTCCATGCGATGTACATGCCGAGAGAATAAAACATTGGCAGTGGAAGATGGCAGCAAGGAAGAGAAGTTGAAGGAGGTTCCATGTCAGAGCAAAGTTATGATGGGTTTCTGACACGAGGTACTCCTGCGGCCTTACAGTGTACACTCTACTAGTAGTAAATTTCAGGACCTATGCACGCAAAACAAATCGTGTGTTTTCTCTCTCCTTCCCTATGCTCCATCTCTCCTCCCCTTTCCCCTCGCGCACCGGTCTGGCTGATCTCTCTCCCCTCGTCCACAGTGTGGCGCTACGCAGGTGTGCCTTGGTACGGCGGCTCTATGTCTCTGGCGTGTTCGGCAGCCACGCGTTGGTGTGGAGTAGGGACGAGGAGGAGTACCTAGGAAGGAAACCACTTTGGTCCTTGGTGGCACAAAAATTCAAACTTTTCTGGTTTTGGAAATTTTCACTTGCTTCCCAAACATCAGGAGGGAAGGTTATCCAAAAGATCGGCCAAACATCGGGAGGGAAGGCAATTTTGAACAAGTTTTGAACATTGATCACATTGAATAAATGAAAAACAAATAACAAAAGTTTTACTCATGATGTCCTATCATGTCTTGTGCACCACGTGCCATGAAAACTATAATCATGGGATTAGATAAGTTTTGGAAAAATAGCTTCACAATATTGTGCTACCATGTTTATGGACACTATCGGGTTTATTTCAACCCGAATGACCAAGGTCATCTACAGGTAAATTGTAGATCGCTTTGAATGTTTTACGAAAAAGCTCTTGGAGGTACCCATCGGGGGGAAGGGTCAATTAATTTATATCAGAAACCACCGAGAGTTTTGACAACAGGTTCATCTTCTTGCTAAGATTTTGCATCCTAACTAGTCTTTAGCACGATGAACACTAGTATGCACAAACCACAAAACACACACACTTCATTATTCAGTTTTAGGGTCATTGTGTTAAATGGATGGACTTGGATGCAATTTTCATTTTTTATGAGGTCCTTGATGTAAGTTGTACTTCCATCGATCGTGTTAACTCTTAGGCACCTCTCTTCTACGAGACCTACCATAGTTAAAAGAAAATGCAACCACCCCAATTATCACACACACTGGACCAACGGTTTCTTATACATATTGCCCAAGTTTTTAGTACTAGGATTTTTCAAACTTTGTCCTAGCAAACTTTGCACACTTCAGTGACTTCTTATAAATTTAAAGAAATTAGATCAAACTTGAGCTACAAGTAAGCGCGATAGATTGCTCTTGAATTAAATGTATTTTTCGTAGGTAGATGGGTGCATCTTCTTCTAGTAAACAATAATGTCGTCGGTGTGAGTTTCTAACTGTGAGGAAAGAAAATCCTTAGTTTCCGAGTGATGACGAGATGGTTCTTTTATGTAAATAAAGTCTGAAGAATATGGATCCCAATGCCATAAGCCAAGCTTTTAGACATATTAAGTGGACCAACGTGTTTTACTTACGATTCCCATGTTTTATGAGTTTTCAAACTCCCTGTAGCTAATTAACTTTGCCCCACTTGAACTACTTCATGCCTATATTTATCAAAATTTGGTCAAACTTGAACTACAACAACTAAATTATTGTAGGTTGCTTCTAAAGAATTACAAAAACTTTTGGAGGTGTACCCATTGGGAGCTCAGTTAATATATCAGAAAACAAACGAGAGTTTTGACAATAGGTTTTTAACTCCTTTCTAATTAAGATTTTGCATCTTGACAATTTAACGAAAAATTAGCTCAAACTTGAGCTACAAGTAAGCGCGATAGATTTTTCTTTAATTAAATGTTTCCTTAGAGGTATATGGATGCATCTTCTTGTAGTAATCAGTACCGCTGGTGCGAGTTTCCAACTATCAGGAAAGAACATTCTCAATTTTCAGAGTGATGATGAGATTATTGTTCGTTTTCGCAAACAAAGTCCGAAGGATATGGACCTGAACGCCACAAGCCAAGCTTTCAGACATATATAGTGTACCCTCATGTTGTACTTATGATTCCCGTGTTTTATGAGTTTTCAAACTTATTCTATAGATAACTTTGCCCACTTGAAATTGATTTTATGTCGATTTATTGGAATTAGTTCAATTTTGAACTACAAGTAAATTGTTGGTTGCATTGAAAGATTTATGTTTTTTGGAGGTAACCATTGGGGGATGATTTAATATATCACAAATGACCACCGATAGTTTTTACAACAAGTTCAAATTCTTTCTAAGATTTTGCATATTGACAATTTAACGAAATTATATCAAACTTGAGCTACAAGTAAATTGGATAGATTGCTCTTGAGTTAATTGTCTTTCCGGAGGTAGACGGGTGCATCTTCTTGTAGTAAACAATGTTGTCAATGTAAGTTTCCAAATATCAGGAAATATCATTCTTAATTTTCCGAGTGACGACGAGATTGTTCCTTTCTGTAAAGATAGACTGAAGAGTATGGATCTGAATGCCACAAGCCATGTTTTTAGACATCTTATCTTACCCTTGTGTAGTGTATGAATAACTTTGAATATTGACTGTTGGATCGAGACTCACGAATCCGAACATTCCCAGCCATTGGATCTTCTTTTCCATTCTAGCATCTAGAAGATTCTATTGATAGTCTTGAGCCCAATGAATGCACTATGCATAAACCTCTCAAAACACACGTCTCCATCATACTAGAATCTTCTCCCTTGTTTCTCTAGACCATGTTACCAAAAAATTCAAGTGTTAGGTAGCTAATAATCTTTGACTTCTAGACATAAGGATACAAAGTAGAAGAACCAAATATACACCCATACTTTATAGATGTTGATCAAATTTATATTTTTCCACTTTACCTATTATAATTTTATATAGTGATGATATGCCAGACATCTATTATCTGAGCGACATGTGCATGGTACGTGCAACTTACTAGTATCGTATCTTATCTTATCTTACCACTATATAGTGTACGGATAACTTTGAATGTTGACCGTTGGAACAAGACTCGTGAATCCCAGCATTTCTAGCCGTTGGATCTTCTTTTCCATTCTAGCATCTACAAGATTCTATTGATAGTCTTCGACATAATTAATGCTATGCACAAACCTCAAAACACACTTCTCCGTCATAATAGAAGTTTCTCCCTTGTTTCTCTAGACCATGTTATCAAAAAAAATCATGTGTTAGGTAGCTAATAATCTTTGACTTCTACATGATGATACAAAGTACAAGGACTAAATGTACACCCATACTTTATAGATGTTGATTAAATTTATATTTTTTGTGATTTACCAATTATAAATGTGTATAGTGATAATATGTCATATGTCTACTATCTGAGTCTCACGTGCAACTTACTAGTAGCTAATAATCATTGACTTCTACATGATCTTGCCACTATATAGTGTACAAACAACTTTGAATATTGACCATTGGATCAAGACTCGTGAATCCCAACATTTCCAGTCACTGGATCTTCTTTTCCATTCTAGCATCATGAAGATTCTATTGATAGTCTTCATTACAAACCACTATATAGTGTACGAATAACTTTGAATGTTAACCATTGGATCAAGACTCGCGAATCGCAGCTTTTCGAGCCGTTGGATCTTCTTTTCCATCCTATCATCTAGAAGATTTTATTGATAGTCTTCGGCATAATGAATGCTAAATATTGAATGGACATATTAAGAAAATATACTTTATGGTGAATCTATTGATATTAATTTAGTATTCTAAATTTTTATATTTCTATGTATAATCATGGTCAAACTTAAAAAATGTTGACTTTTGACTAATCCTTAGGCACCTTATATTTTGGCGGAGGGAGTACTATTCAACACGAATCCAGTTGCTCTGAACCATTGGATCTAACAGCCCAACGGTCATGATTAGTACTATGGATCCAATTCAAAACTACTCCACTATACTAGTATATATAAGTAGAGAGAATACAATCTAATGTGCTATGAAATTAGTGATGATGAGATTAGTGTACGAATAACTTTGAATGTTGACCGTTGGATCAAGACTCGTGAATCCCAGCATTTTTAGCCGTTGGATCTTCTTTTCCATTCTAGCATCTAGAAGATTCTATTGATAGTCTTGAAAACAATGAATGCACTATGCATAAACCTCTCCAAACAGACTTCTCGATCATACTAGAATCTTCTCCCTCGTTTCTCTAGACCATGTTACCAAAAATTTCAAGTGTTAGGTAGCTAATAATATTTGACTTCTACACATAATGATACAAAGTACAAGGACCAAATATACACCCATACTTTATACAGTAGATGTTGGTAAATTTTATAATTTTTTGTGCTTTACAAATTATAATTTTATATAGTGATGATATGTCATACGATTTGAGCCTTATTAAGGTGTGTTTTTTTACACAATGTGGGAGTAGTATATTTCTTTTCTTAGACATATGGTCACCTCTGTCCATGCGATGTACATGCCGAGAGAATAAAACATTGGCAGGGGAAGATGGCAGCAACGAAAAGAAGTTGAAGGAGGTTCCATGTCAGAGCAAAGTTATGATGGGTTTCTGACATGAGGTACTCCTGCGGCCTTACAGTGTACACTCTACTAGTAGTAAATTTCAGGACCTATGCACGCAAAACAAATCGTGTGTTTTCTCTCTCCTTCCCTATGCTCCATCTCTCCTCCGATTTCCCCTCGCGCACCGGTCCGGCTGATCTCTCTCCCCTCGTCAACAGCATGGCGCTGCGCATGTGTGCCTTGGGACGGCGGCTCTGTATCTCTGGCGTGTTCGGCAGCCACGCGTTGGTGTGGAGTGATATCTATGCACTTCTATTCTTGTAGACAGTTGTTGGGCCTCCAAGTGCAGAGGTTTGTAGAACAACAACAAGTTTTCCCTTAAGTGAATCACCCAAGGTTTATCGAACTCAGGGAGGAAGTGGTCAAAGGTATCCCTCTCAAGCAACCCTGCAATCACGATACAAGAAGTCTCTTGTGTCCCAACACACCCAATATACTTGCCAGGTGTATAGGTGCACTAGTTCAGCAAAGAGATAGTGAAATACAAGTGGTATAGATAATTATAAGTGGTAGCGGTGCCAAAAAATAGCTTTGATGGCGCGTGGTTGACGTGGGAAGAAACTAAAGGCAATCGGAAATAAAGATAGAAGCAAGCAAACATGTAACAGATCTAGTTGCAAATGATGTTTCAATGCTTAGAAACAAGGCCTAGGGATCATACTTTCGCTAGTGAACACTCTCATATAAATATCCTCTCTTCATGATACTACTCTGAACTACTCTCCAGTTGGACACTCTAATCCATGGTAGGGCTATATCAACACTCCTCAAAGTTCGCTTTCCCCATCTAGATAACCCCACACTATCACCTTGAGCTCTAGATGGTTCCAACAAACACCACTATTTCATAGAGACATCCAACTCCAAATATAACTCATAACAAGTATTTCTAATCTCTAGCCTAAGTGCCACCATGGTGTGCATGCTGTCACTTTCACACACATGGAGAGAGCACAGATCTCTAGCCTAAGTGCCGGAACAGAGACTTTCTGTCCCCGAATCTCCCCTTCGGTGGCGGCGGCGCTGCGGAACTTTTTGTGGCTGGAGGCTCTCTGATTTAGGGTTTTTGCATCGGGGGCTTCTTATAGGCGAAGGAGGCAAGGTCGGTGGCCGGCCAGGGAGCCCACACCATGCCCTGGCGCGACCAAAGGGCTGCCCGCGCCAAGGGGTGGTTTGGCCGCCCTGTGGCCCCCCCTTTGTCTCTCCTTCAGACTCCATGTGTCTCCTGGTAAAATATTGACTTTGGCTTTTGTCCCGTCCAATTCCGAGAATATTCATTTTCTAACTTTCCTGGAACCAAAAAAGCAGAAAACAGGCAACTAGCACTATGACATATTGTTAACAAGTTAGTCCCAGAAAATGTATAAAAATACCTCAAAGTGTGGACAATACAAAGCAAAGTAGGTACTAAACAAGCATGGAACATCAAAAATTATAGACACGTTTGCAACGTATCAACATCCCCAAGCTTAACTCCTGCTCATCCTCGAGTAGGTAAGTGATAAAAAGAAAGAATAATTTTTGATGTGACATGCACCATCATAATCTTGATCAAGGAATTCATAAAGCATTGATAGCTGGGATCATAGTACTTTAACGTGAGCATGAAAGATTAAGTTCTAACAGTAAGACATAGTGACTATGCATGCAACATCAAACAAAGATTGTCCCTCAAGGATACAAACAAAGATTGTGAATAACAATGCATTGAAAGACGTTTGTTTTTTTCACATATAGAAAACATAGCATAGTGGCATTCAGCTTGTCCCTCATGGAGTAACAAAACATAAATGCATATGACACCTTCAAAGTTCATAAGGGTGACTAGATACAAATAGTTCAGGAACAAGCAATATCAACATTATGAATCAATCAATAAGTTTTGGGACAATGCAGATAGAACTAAGAATGACAACTATGCTCTCTTAATTGGTGCCTAAGGATAGAAGGTGGAGACTCAATATAAAAGTGGAAGAAAGGCCTTGATAGAAGGAAGCAGGGATTCAAGTATCATATAGAGCTTCCAAAAATTATGGTACTCATTAGCTTTCAGCTCTCATTACCCCTATCATAAGCATCTTTAAGTGATTAAGGTTAAAGTGATACAACTAAGAGGATATGCTTGACAAGTTATAAGTTGAAATCTCATGCCCCATACTTACGAGTACCAAACCTCATGCTACTCAACTTCAGTCACATGTAAGCTCTTGTCATTGTAAGTACATATGTATCATAGAGAACCGCCAACAGGGTACCCCTTGCACATGATACATGAGCTATCCCATAATCAAAATGACAAGGCAAGCAGACAATGAGTATCTCATCGATCTTTTTATTTGCTATTTGCATAGATTTTTATTGAGGATGCTTCATAGAGTTCTCATTATGGTTATGCTACAAGTTACCACCATGATTAGGCATGGCTTAGGCTAGCGGCCCAGGCGTTTCTCTAACACACATACAAACTCCATGATCTTACCAGTTCCCCTTTTATTTCACATTGCTAGGATCCATAAGCAAAAGAATCATGATATCAACGGAATATAAGTGCAATGTTGAAAGCGTTCCCCATGATACATGGTTCTGCTAACTTCAACTTATAAAGGGAAAGCATATACGCAACAAAGATGGACAAAATGGTTCAAGTTTATTAAGTGCAAGAAAATAAAGTGTGCCATCAAGTTCGTGAGAGCTTTAATCACTAGGTTTCTCATAACAAGTTTAATTTGGAAGGTAGATAAAAGCATGAATATACTTGGAATAGCAAATGCTAATAGGTAGGCATGGTGGACTCTTTGGAATAACTTGGTTTTATTCGGAGTTGGATGCATGAGTGGAACTCATACTTGGTATGGAGGCTAGCAAAATACTGGGAGCAACCAACTAAGAGAGCAATAATGGCCATAATCATGCAAAGCGACAAAACATCATTTATTAAAGCATAAAGTGATATTACAAGTCGAAAACTAAATGATCATAGAGGCTATGGTGACTTGGTATAGTCATAACATGGTGTGAGCATGCGCCAAGTCAACCCAAATAAAGCATTAAAGGAGAATACCACAATATTATGCTTTTAATATGCCAAAACAACGCATGATTCTTTCAAGGCACATTAAGAAATCTCAATTATTTATAACATGTCATGCTACAGCAAAAATCACTAAGCATAAAGCCAAAATAATATCAAGCATGACATGATAAAGTCTAATTCAAAGTAAAAAAACAAGCTCCTTTTATACCACTTAAGCATGAACTTTCCAACTCTTTTCCAATCCAAATCACCCTATTTGAAAGAACTCACAAAGATAATAAATAAAGATCAGTGAGCTTGTCTCACAAATCCAAAAAGAAGAACTAAAATGTTCTAAGCTGAAATCACAAGAAAACTAAGGCTAAACACAGTGATAGCAAAAGAGAACACTCACAAAACAATAAGAATGAAAACTAGAGTGTTCTAGGCAATGAATAATGGGGTGTATCTCTCTCGAAAAGAAGTGTGTTGGGATTCAAACAACTTATTTAAGCAAACCAAACAAAAGAAAACTAAAAACAAAAACAAAGACGCTCAAAGAACAACACAACAGTGCATGAAACAATAAAAACGAAGTGTTTAGAAAGAAACCTGAGATTTTTATTGATGAAGAAGGGGATGACTTGGGCATCCCCAAGCTTAGACGCTTGTACCTCTTGAATATTTCTTGGGGTGACACGGGGTGGCATCCCCAAGCTTGAGCTTTTGTCCATTCTTCATATCATTATATCATTTTTCCCTACACCTGAAAATTTCCTTCATACAAAACTTCACACAATCTTCATTAGCAACATTAGTGCATTCAAAAGATAATAAGTCTTTTGGTTCAGCTTCAACACAAGTAAAACTTCCATTAAAACACAAGCTATGGTAGCACTTCCTTTAAAAAGTTCAAATGATCAAAGAGAACTCAAAGAGAAAGAGATTAAGGGGCGAATGCAAATAATGGCAGAAATCTGTCAGAACAGACCAGCAGGTAAAAACCAATTTTTTCAAAGACCTTCTGTTGCTCAAATAGAAAGGTGTTGAACCAGCGAAAGTTGGATAACAACCTAGGGCAGAAGTACAACAACTTAAAGCTCAAACCGACATACAGAGATTTTTCACGAATTTTTACAGCGAAGCACAAAAATCAGTTTCGGGACAGCAACTTTCCCAAGTCTCACTTCTCTTGGCACAAAAATGAAGGGAATATTCCCGAGAGGCAATAATAAAGTGGTTATTATCTTATTCCTTGTTTATGATAAATGTTTATTTTGCATGCTATAATTGTATTAATTTGGAAACGTTAATACATGTGTGTTTAATAAACAAAAAGGAGAGTTCCTAGTTATGCCTCTCCTATAAACTAGCTTGTTGATTAACAAGATGATCAAGGTTTCCTGATCATGGACATTGGATGTTGTTAATAACAAGGTCACAACATTAGTGGAATGATGTGATTACATTCATCCGAAGTATAGCATTATGATCAAAGTCATTGTGTTTATATTGCTATAACATCATACGAAGTAATCCTAGTCCTTAGACCATGAGATCATGTCAATAGTGGGATTTTTCCATCCCGATGACGGATAGATATACTCTGGGCCCTCTCGGTGATACCAAATTGGTTAGCTTGCAAGCAAGTGATGAGATCATTAGAATGTGATATCACGGGAACGAGAAAAGAGTACATGTCGGTAACGAGATCAAACTAGGTATGGAGATACCGATGATCGAATCTCGGACATGTAATATATTGCGAGAGAAAGGGATTTAGTTACTAGCATTAAAGGTTCTCATGATCACAGAAGTCATTGTTGAATGTGTAGGAGTTAGTATGGATCTCTAGGTCCCGCTTCTAGTTATTGATTTGAGAGGTGTGTCGATCATGTCGGCATTATTCGCGAAAAGTAGGGTGACACACTTAAGGGATACCGACACCATTTGGAGCGAATATGTTTCAAATAAATATTTAAGAAAGCGTTGGAATTATTTAAGTAGACACCAAAACTGTTTCAGGTGAAATTGGTGAAATTGGTTCTGCATGTAATATTGAAATGTTGCAGAGGGTTTTATGTGAATGTTTTGTAATTAAAGTAATTAACAAAATTCTGAATAAAATTAATAAAAGAGTTTTATTAAATGAGAGAGCATTAAATTTGGAGAAATTTAATGCATTCAAAGTGGAGACTTTAAAAGAGAATGTGAAGGGGCAAATTTAAGTGGAGGGAGTTACCACCACATGAATTAGGAGGTGAGGGGTGACCCCTTGGGGTGCCGGCCATGCGGAGGGGCACGCCCTCCTCCTATAAAAGGCCCCCCTCTCACACATTCACACTCACACCTCCTCGTGAAGGATCTCTCTCCCCCTCTAGTATTTTCCCCATGGTCTCGGATTAGTGAGATACATGTTCCTGGTGGCTTTATATGAAAGGAGTTTCTGCTTCTGCTACTTTGCTGGAGCGAGGGACTGAGGTTGTCGGGGTATCGGACGTGTGTGCGATCACGGATACACCGCTGCTTTGTGGTGCTGGACTTGGTGGTGATGGACTTGCTGGAGCTGGAGCTGGATCTGATGGATGCGCTGGAGCCAGACCTGCTGGACTTCATCACGATCTTGAGATCGGCAAGTGTACGACTACATCATCCACGAGTTCCATCTTGTTAACAAAGCTTTGTTGTCTTCGAGGGTAAGTTCTCTATGGATGTATATCCACCCGTTGCTTGTATCTAGTAGATAGATCTTAGCGTATAGTTCCCATCGTAGGAAAATTTTGTTTTCTATGCTGCGAACCCTTTAAAAAATCACACAAAAATGATAAGGAGCGATTATTAGAGAGGCAATAACTTCCAAGACTCAACTAAAACTTTTGGGTTATCTCCCAATAAGTACTTTTCTTTAATGCCTTTAAGTTAGGCATGATTGTTTGAGAAGATGCTCACATAAGAAATATGAATTATAGTAAAAGAGAGCATCAAGAAGCAAATTCAAAGAATATTTAAGTATAACCCACTTCCTATGAAAAATAATCTTGTAAATAAACAAGTCATGAAAGCACAAAACAAGCATAGGAAAGCAAAACAAGTGCAACTTCAAAAATTTCAACATAAATAGGGGAAACTTAATATTGTTGAGATACATAAAACCATGTTTCCCTCTCTCATAATAACTTTCAGTATCATCATGAATAAAATTAACAATATAACTATCACATAAAACATTCTTATCATGAGCCACATGCTAAAAAGAATTAATACTCTCCACATAAACATAGTCGTTCTTATTAATTGTAGTGGGAGCAAATTCAAC
This sequence comes from Avena eriantha, assembly GCA_910589775.1. Classification (NCBI taxonomy): domain Eukaryota; kingdom Viridiplantae; phylum Streptophyta; class Magnoliopsida; order Poales; family Poaceae; genus Avena; species Avena eriantha. The sequence goes on from OU342741.1 coordinate 273,000,898, forward strand.
AAAATAGCTATCATTATTATTCTCATCACCATAATCATCAAATATTGGAGGCATATTGTACTCATAATTAATTTTCTCCTCAATAGTAGGTGGACGGAAAATATCATATTCATCATTGTAATCATCATATATTGGAGGTTTGGTATCATCATAAGCATTAGAATAGCTATCTTCCAAAGCTGGGGAACTAAAAAGATAATTTTCATAAAAACTAGCTTCCTCAAGCTTAGACTTTTCCAGAGCATTAGCAATAATGGTGTCCAAAGAATTCATACTAACAACATTGCTATTAGCATGCAAATAAAGTTCCATAGGTTGTTTAATTTTTTGTTCAAACACTTCATGTCCTAACTCAAGATAAATACTATAAAACTCTCTAATTTTTTGTTATTTTCCATTAAGCCTAACAAGTGAAAACAAGAAACAAAAAGACAAAATTGCAGAATCTAAAGGAAATAACTTCAAGCACTCACACTGGAGGATGTGAGTACCGTTTACCTTACCTCCCTGGCAACGGCGCCAGAAAATAGCTTGATGTCTACGCACTTCTATTCTTGTAGACAGATTCACTACAGAAATGTGCCAACTTGTGACGTTCTCATTTTGAGGATGGCACAAATCGTCATAAATTTCATGACGATTTGCACTAGATCGTCGCTAGCCACTCGAAGAGAGCCAAACCCCTTCAAAATTATGACGATTAGCTTAGAATCGTCGTAATTTTGTTAGTTGAAATCGTCATAATGTGACAGATCCAGTCAACGATGTTATCTTTACTCGATTATGACGATCTAAAATTGTCATGTTAGACTATAATATATATATTTTTAATATACCATGCTGACCGGACCGACCCATCAGGACTTTCGCCTATGTGTCATATCCATATGTCAAGTTCTGCCTAGCTGGCACGCGACGGGACCCAACCAAACTTTCAGCCAGACGCAAACAAATAACAAAAATAAATTGCCCTGCACGGGGTTGGAACTAGTGACCTCCCTCGAGAATAAGCCCGCGCTAACCACCACACCAGAACTTGATTGTTGATACAATGCTACACTGTTTGTTTTAAACACATACTAGTTTTCAGGTCGGCACACGGAAAAATAAGAAAAAATACAACACAGTGCGGGGTTTTGAACCTGCAACCTCCGCATTCCACAATTGACAACGATATCACTGACCACCAGACTAGACCAAGCTTTGTGAAATAAGTCTACGCTAGCACGTTTTAACAAATATCTGCTAGTTGGTAGTCTGGGGATTTCCATGGAACAGCCACCTGTCTAACCAATAGGACCCACTCTTTAGAAAATAAATCAAAAAAATGTGTAGCTCATGGGGATCGAACAACTGACCTTGCTCACCGCTTAGTGATGTCAACCGACACACTACACGATCATTACAGTTAAGCTTCTGCTCAGTTGTCTTATAACAACCTTTGATATGTTGGCTTTGCCTGAGAATAAACGGAGCAAAAATAGGAAGCCACGAGGTTTAAACCGCAGACCTCCTGGATGGAGCAAGCAACTCTAACCACCCGACCAGCGCTACTTTTTGGTTGTAGAACCGCACTGTTTCCTTATGAACATAGCCATCTTCGGTTGGGCCCGGGCCTTGGCGGACAACCTCCCGGTACCCTCCGTCCTTTTTTTCCTTGTCGGATTGGGCCTTGGAGCGTGGTAGATAACGTCCGGTCTGGGTGGTCCATTTATAATTTTTTTTCATTTTCTATATTTTTAATTCGTTTGTATGTTTTTCATAAGAAGTCCAAATGAATTGATTTGTGTCCCTAAATTTTTATAAACTTCAGTATATCTGGTTAGTTTGTAATTATCAATAGTTTTATCATTTTAAAATAGTGGATTTACTAATCTCACATTAGTCCATGGTAGGGATAATATCATGATTCAAAATATAATTTTGAAACTAGGATTTTAAATTCAAAATTTTGGGCTTGAGTCTTGCTAAACTAATCTCCTGCAACGTTGTTCGCCATTCCAAGATATACATGCATGCACAATATGGGCACATTATCACAAACTATGCTGTGATTCTAGTTATAACATTAGTCGTTTGGCTTGAAAGCCATCAAACCTCGAACATGATAGGTCATTTCTGTGAAGGTTTTTTCGAGGTGCAATCAATATACCAAGTTTGGTATTTTTCCTTGCAACTATGTCACATAACATGATGTCACGCGAAGGTTTTACATTGTTCGGATCATTTTTGAATTTTTTATGCCTTTCAAACTATGAACAAAACGGCGAGCACGAAGGTTCTTAGCTCGGGGCCGATCCTTGCTAAAATTGCATTGGACCTCTAAAGAAACATGATATTATGAGCCTAAAAATATTTTTTGCAAAAAATCAAGAGCATTAGATCATGTACGTGTAGTTCAAACCGGACTCACTTCCTACTGATTCGGCAGGAATTTGTCTTTTTCACCAGGGGTGGATAAAAAGGTTTTAAAAGTCCTGGTTGGGACATTGTTCATGTAAGATGGTATAGTATGTTTTTTAAAATGAGGTGGTAGCATTTTTGAACTGAACATTTGGTGTTGCTTCACAAAACGCCCCGATTTTGGCACTCAAAAAATAGAAAATGGTTTTTTCGTGCGACGAAAAAGAAAACTTTCTCCTGCAACGTTGTTCGCCATTCCAAGATGTATATGTGTGCACAATATGGGCACATTATCACAAACTATGCCGTGATTCTAGTCATAACATTGGTTGTTTGGCTTGAAAGTCATGAAACCTCGAACATGATAGGTCATTTCTATGAAGGTTTTTTGAGATGCAATCAATATACCAAGTTTGATATTTTTCCTTGCAACTATGTCACATAATATGATATCACGCGAAGGTTTTACATTGTTCGGATCATTTTTGAATTTTTTATGTCCGTTTCAAACTATGGACAAAACGGTGGGCACGAAGGTTCTTATCTCGGGGCCGATCCTTGCTAAACTTGCATTGGATCTCTAAAGAAACATGATATTATGAGCCTAAAAATAATTTTTGCAAAAAATCAAGAGCATTAGATCATGTACCTGTAGTTCAAACCGGACTCACTTCCTTCTAATTCGGCAGGAATTTGTCTTTTTCACCAGGGGTGGATAAAAAGGTTTTAAAATCTTCGGTTGGGACATTGTTCATGTAAGATGGTCTAGTATTTTTTCAAAATGAGGTGGTACCATTGTTGAACTGAACATTTGGTGTTGCTTCACAAAACGCCCCGATTTTGGCACTCAAAAAATACAAACTGGTTTTTTCGCGCGACGAAAAAGAAAACTTTCTCCTCCAATGTTGTTCTGCATTTCAAGATGTACATGCATGCACAATATGGGCACATTATCACAAACTATGCCGTGATTCTGGTCATAACATTGGTCGCTTGGCTTGAAAGCCATGAAACCTCGAACATGATAGGTTATTTCTATGAAGGTTTTTTGAGATGCAATCAATATACCAAGTTTGGTATTTTTTCTTGCAACTATGTCACATAATATGATATCACGTGAAGGTTTTACATTGTTCGGATCATTTTTGAATTTTTTATGCCCGTTTCAAACTATGGACAAAACGGCGGGCACGAAGGTTCTTAGCTCGGGGCTGAGCCTTGCTAAACTTGCATTGGATCTCTAAATAAACATGATATTATGAGCCTAAAATGATTTTTTCAAAAAATCAAGAGCATTAGATCATGTACCTATAGTTCAAACCGGACCGACTTCCTACTCATTCAGCAGGAATTTTTCTTTTTCACCAGGGGTGGATAAAAAGGTTTTAAAATCCCTGGTTGGGACATTGTTCATGTAAGATGGTCTAGTATTTTTTTAAAATCAGGTCGTAGCATTTTTGAACTGAACATTTGGTGTTGCTTCACAAAACACCCCGATTTTGGCACTCGAAAAATAGAAAATGGTTTTTTTCGTGCGACGAAAAAGAAAACTTTCTCCTGCAACATTGTTCGCCATTCCAAGATGTATATGTGTGCACAATATGGGCACATTATCACAAACTATGCCGTGATTCTAGTCATAACATTGGTTGTTTGGCTTGAAAGTCATGAAACCTCGAACATGATAGGTCATTTCTATGAAGGTTTTTTGAGATGCAATCAATATACCAAGTTTGATATTTTTCCTTGCAACTATGTCACATAATATGATATCACGCGAAGGTTTTACATTGTTCGGATCATTTTTGAATTTTTTATGTCCGTTTCAAACTATGGACAAAACGGTGGGCACGAAGGTTCTTATCTCGGGGCCGATCCTTGCTAAACTTGCATTGGATCTCTAAAGAAACATGATATTATGAGCCTAAAAATGATTTTTGCAAAAAATCAAGAGCATTAGATCATGTACCTGTAGTTCAAACCGGACTCACTTCCTTCTAATTCGGCAGGAATTTGTCTTTTTCACCAGGGGTGGATAAAAAGGTTTTAAAATCTTCGGTTGGGACATTGTTCATGTAAGATGGTCTAGTATTTTTTCAAAATGAGGTGGAACCATTGTTGAACTGAACATTTGGTGTTGCTTCACAAAACGCCCCGATTTTGGCACTCAAAAAATACAAACTGGTTTTTTTCGTGCGACGAAAAAGAAAACTTTCTCCTGCAATGTTGTTCTGCATTTCAAGATGTACATGCATGCACAATATGGGCACATTATCACAAACTATGCCGTGATTCTGGTCATAACATTGGTCGCTTGGCTTGAAAGCCATGAAACCTCGAACATGATAGGTTATTTCTATGAAGGTTTTTTCGAGATGCAATCAATATACCAAGTTTGGTATTTTTTCTTGCAACTATGTCACATAATATGATATCACGTGAAGGTTTTACATTGTTCGGATCATTTTTGAATTTTTTATGCCCGTTTCAAACTATGGACAAAACGGCGGGCACGAAGGTTCTTAGCTCGGGGCCGAGCCTTGCTAAACTTGCATTGGATCTCTAAATAAACATGATATTATGAGCCTAAAATGATTTTTTCAAAAAATCAAGAGCATTAGATCATGTACCTATAGTTCAAACCGGACCGACTTCCTGCTCATTCAGCAGGAATTTTTCTTTTTCACCAGGGGTGGATAAAAAGGTTTTAAAATCCCTGGTTGGGACATTGTTCATGTAAGATGGTCTAGTATTTTTTTAAAATCAGGTCGTAGCATTTTTGAACTGAACATTTGGTGTTGCTTCACAAAACGCCCCGATTTTGGCACTCGAAAAATAGAAAATGGTTTTTTCGTGGGACGAAAAAGAAAACTTTCTCCTGCAACGTTGTTCGCCATTCCAAGATGCATATGCATGCAAAATATGGGCACATTATCACAAATAATGCCTCGATTTTAGCCATAACATTAATCATTTCTCTCAAAAACTAAGAAAGGATAGAACCAGACAATCAGAAAAGAGAACTAGACTGCACACAGATCACCCAACTATATGGCAAAAGTCTGAAATACCATGCACTTCCTACAGCCTTGCAGCATAGAAATGATCTGGGGTAATTTGGTAAAATCCTCCAGCCCACGTCACTACCCACCCAGATCGCAATCTAGACCTCAACTGCCCCCAAACCCTAATCGCCTCACATCGAGCACCCAACTACAGCCGCCACTACTTCCTCTCTTGGCCCTCTTCCTCTCCCGCTCGGCATCCGCGACGAGCGAGCGCTAAATCCCGCCGCCGCTTCTTCCTAGCTCTGCTTCGCCTACAAGCTCGCCGCACAATCGCGCCAAATCCCGCCGCACAATCGAGCCAAATCCCGCCGCCTCTAAATCCTAGCTCTGCTTCGCTACTAGTTCCCCGAAACCCTAATCCCCTCCACCGCCCTGCCCTTTCTCTCCTAGCGCCGCCCCTGCCCTCTCTCTCCCAGCGCCTGTTGCGGCGCTCCCACCCTAACTCGCGCCACCACGACCTGGTCGTCACAACGAAGCGAGCGTCCACCCGACGATTCTTCCCCAACGCCTCCCTTCCCAACCCATCGATTTTGCTTCCTTCCTCACTGCTGCCGGATGCGTCCTTCCCCAGCCTCCCTGCAGTCGATGACCTCCGCCCAGTCATGGCCCTTTCTACTGGGGGAGAAGGAGAACCGGCGTTGTCGGGGGAGAAGGAGAATCGGCGCCGTCGAGGGAGAAGGAGAATCAGCACCGCCGGTCAACAGGACGTATGCCACGTGTGCGCCACGGTCGGAGGTTGGATTTCACGATACGGGAGTTCCTGAAGCCGGGACTGGAGCCAGGGGAGCTCGCCATCATCTCCAAGGAACCGGGGAGCCCGCTCCAAGTGCTGGGAAGGGCCATGGGATGGTTGCACGCTCTTGTCGGTGGCGCATGGATTGGCAACACCACGACCTGCTACTGCTGGTCACCTCCAAAACGAGCGGCTGCTGCTCAGGTCCCTCTACTTTGTGTTCTCGCTAAAATTTAATAGTCAATTATTTTTCTCATTCTATTGCCAATATTGTTGAACCATGCGACTGTTCATGTATAAAACAATCAGTACATCTTTGTTAATTTCTAGATTAGCACTACGTACACCTCTTGCATGTTCTGATTGGTTGTTTTGTTCTGTTGGGTGTGGTCTGTGGTTTTACAAAATTTACATATGTCTGATGAAAGTCTCAGGCCTGCTTGAATGTTGGTTATTAAGCTAGGCAGCAGTACATCTACAATGGATGGTGTTGGCGGTGTATGTTTAAAATATAGGTCGATGATGTAATTATTTGAGAAGATTCTTACGGTTGTAACCTTTGAGTATATCTAAAACTATATCCTATATCATCTAAGTTTTCTGAATTAAGATATCAGAAATGACACCTTGCCCTTGTACATCTCTTCCTGACTCTTTGGTGTTTGCTTATGTTTGATATGTAGGAGGAAGTGAGACCAGATGCTACAATTGTACAAGTTATGGTTGCGGTACTACAGCTATCTTCTTGGCTATTTTTAGCAGAGCAACCGTATATTGTGACCACCGCTGACTCTGTCGTGAACTTGTATCTGCAATCTGGTCTTAATCTATTTGAGGTGACCACCACTTTATTCAGTTCAGCCTCACTATTATTTGTGCTCTGTGGTTTTTCTCTACGTTAAGTGTTTTCCTTTCCTCTCGAATGCATGCCCTCCCAGTTCTCTAATAGGCTTCATGTGCATTTCTGAATGTCAGCATCAAATAACATAATTTTATCAGGCTAATGAAATCTGTGGAGGAGGGATGCATACTACAAACCAGTATAATTTTAACATGCCTAATGTATTTTGTTTTACACTGGTTTAATTTCTCATACTATTATATCGCCATCTCACTGAAATAGCAAGCCAGTATAGCGCTATCTCACCGGGAGTCCATCTATAATGGGTATTCAGATCCATGTTGCCATCTCGCTATGTCCTGTTTTCATCACGAAGTCGATCACAAGAAGCTAAATGGCGCGGATGTATATTCAGTATGAGCAGATGAGCTACTTAATATCTATTGTGGGAGGGCTTAGGCCACTCCTACTCATATATTTCAATCATTTGGCAGATTTCTAGAATGTGTGGCAAATGAATAGTACAGTCTCAAATAACCATTTTTATGCCACTATAAAAATGCATGTAACCTTTCGACCGCACTACTTTGAGTTGTCTGTCCATATAATAATGTTTGTGAGATTAAATAGTGAGTGTAGCCATGTAGATTAGATGTTTGGTGCACTACCACCTTTTATTTCTTCGAATGCTACAGATTGATTTGGTCTGTAGTTCTTTCTAACAAAGATGATGGCATCAAAGATGGTTTTGCTGTATATGATTTAGGTATTGTACTTTGTTGTTTGAGATTGATTTGGTTTGTAGTTCTTCTAACAAAAATGCTAACAGATTTTTCCATAACTATGACACTACTATGAACCGAGTTCATTGATTAGTTGAGGAATAGTGTTGCTGCTTTGGCAATTGCCTTAGCTTTCTCATTCTTGCTATATGTATGTTCTGTAATAGCTGCTGCCGCTGCTTTCCTCCAATGGACACGATGACCTGCTCTTAACTAAGACCCTACACCGACGACACAAGGATGTCATGTTGTAGGAGACCCAGCGATAAGCATCCCATGAGCACTTTAGAAGGCCTTTGCTGGCACCCGTTAAGGTCTTTTTCCACCTCCTTTATATTCTTGTTAGGCTTGATTAAAGAAATGCATGAATTGCTTCTTTGTATGCAGAAGAATTCTGTTGCTGACCATCATCATGTGTTTGTTCTTGGTGTGCAACTATATATAACTAGGAAGAGGACTTGCATCAGGCTTGGCAGTGGCTGGTTGGTTGCACCTGTTTTCTGTAGCAGCATCAACTTGGTGGAAAAAGACCCTAGGGGCGCTTCATTCTCTGGATTAGATAAGTGTTCTGTTTAACCTATTAAATCCAAATATCCAAACTGCTTGTGCCATGAAAATAGACCTACTCTAAATTAAATTTGGCCATCTTATTTGCTAAATGCATTACCTCCATGTTGAATATGCAACACTTGTTCTAAAAGTGATATTTTCTGTTCTGTTCCACTTGTACATTGTTGCTGTGATTATGATCTTGATAAATGGTTGCATGTGTCGTATAGTCTGGATTCTAGAATTTTATGTCTTTGGTCCCTCTTTTGTGATTATCATGTCAATTACTAAAGTGTTGCCTGATGTTTGTTTGTTTATTTGTAGGATGTCTCGGACAAATGCAACAAAAATAAAGTCCTTCACTAGAAGTCATGTGGTGTCAGCTCCACTTGTATAATTTCATTCTACTCATTTGATGTACTGTAGATAATTTTTCTGGGAGATACTTTTATGTAATAATATGGTTTGCGTGTGAACCTGGCTGTACGTCATGGTGTTCTGTAATTAAAATGATGTTGTCAAATATATACAGTTATTTAGATTCTATCTATTATGTAATTGTATATCAAATGTGAAAATTACCTTATTTCATACATGTGTTTGTTCTATTAATTGGGCTACTGGAAATAAAGAGGCCAAGGCCCAAACAGTATTGCACTATTAAAAGGCCACATCTGTATTATATTGGACCAGTTCTGTAACAAGGCCTACAAGGTAGAGAGCCATACATTTCTGGATAAAAAGGCTGATAATATAAAAATAAACAGACTTAGAAAGGCCAAAGCCTAAAAAATTCATCCTAAAAAGTCCACAACTTATAGAAGGAAAAAGGCTGAATTAATGGGCTTGGCCCATGGAAGCAACCAGAATGGATCGGGCTGAATTTGCACTACGACGATCTCATTTTGTCATAGTTTTGCCACGTTGGATCGGCCACGTAGGATCTGACCTGGACTGGCTAGATGGCCCATGACGATATTGGATCGTCATAAAGATTATGACTATCCAATATCGTCATAGACGATTATGACGATTTCACAAAAAATGTCGTTATAGTTTATTTGCGACGCTCAGCTTTCAACGATCTCATTTTCGTCATAAAATCGTCATAGACGGACTACTATGACGATTCTGTGACGAAAATGGAGGGTCATAGAAGCTCAGATTCCTTGTAGTGATTGTGAGGGTAAAAAGTGGGCAGGTGCCCATGGAGATTGTATCACCACTGTTGGCCTCGCCTGAAACTGGGAGCTTGTGAATGTGTTCACTCATCACCAGATTCCTCTACTAGCGATCTTCGATTTTGAGGCCACACCCGAGGTATTTAAGTTTATCGCGGCTGGTCAGCCTACTAATCTAGTGAAGATAGCCATTTGCCGAGTTCCCACACCTGTTGGGAACTATAAGGATTTCTCTGTCCTGGCCATCTTCGACATGGTAATTGCCTTCCTTGATGGTTCTCATGGTATGTGGATGGTTCTTGAGAACCAGTTCAGCATGTTCAGCTACTGCAATGCAATTATCCACAATGGAGTTGTCTATGCTGTAACTCAGATTGGCAATGTTTATGCATGGGATCCTTGGGCATGGGGTAAAATTTCCATCCTTAAATTTTCAAGCTTCACCATTCAAATTTGGCTCAGCTAACCTCTTAATGTGCTTTCCTTGCAAGGTCATGTGCATCTTCCAGGGCCACCTGAATTAGACAGTAATCGTGATTATAGCCCTAATATGTGGTGGTTAGCAAGATCTCCCGATGGTGGTAGCCTTATTCTGATCAGTACTGTTGGTGTTAGTGCTAGGCGGTATGACACTAGTTATCCAGTGGCTGAAAATGTTGGTTATCATCACGGCCACAATATTCACATCTATTCTACTGGGTTTTTCTCCCATGTGTTCTCGATTGACACTAGTAGGTTACTTCCACTGAGGCAATGGCGGAGCATTTTAGACCTTGGAGCATTTTCTATCTTCCTTGGATTGAACTATCCAATTACCATTCCAGTTGGCGCGGCAGGACTTGGCCCTAGAGATCTAATGAGGAGCAAATGTGTATACACCTCGCCGCATGCAGTTAGTCTCGGTGGATTTAATATTTGTCCTAAAATATGCCGTATCAGTATGAATGCTCAAGACGCTGCTCTTGGTTTCTCAACCAACATTGGCTGGAATTTCCCTAAAAAAACATTGGATGGAATTGGCGGCAGACTCTGTTGTGGTTCATCCCAACCTTGGGCAGCGTGAAGGATTGGAACCAGCATTTTAACGGTTCAAGGGAGATCATATGGAATACGGATTTGCGTATCTTGAATTATTTCCTTCGGCTTATTTGTATCGTATGGCCTCAGCCGTTAACTTGTTGTACTCTAACACTCATTTCGCCGCAATGTAGTGCAAGGCCTGCAATTTGATCAAACTCCTTCTGTATGCAAGCCATAGTTTTAGTCAGTGCGGGTTGAATATTCTGCAACTCGTTGCGCCCGCACCCCTTTATTATTTGTTGCACTTTCGAGTTCTCAAAAAATGTGAAATAAATCTTGAACATTGGCTATGTTGTATGTTCTGTATCTACAATATTCGGTCCCACAATAAGATCTTATGTGACATGTGTCAATGAAAAAGAAAAAACCTAAGCAAACAATATCTTGTGTTCATTTTTTCATTTTGTGGTGGCCAGGCCATGTACTACTAATATTTTTGGGATGGAAATTTATAGATGAACTATATAAATATGATCTGTGTTCATGATTTATTTCACATTTTCTAAAAACTTGGAAGTGCCACATGCAACAACTTGTTGCCGGTGCAGCTAGTTGCAAATTGTAATTTCCATCGTGGACGTACCTAGTGGCTCCAAGCGCATGGTGCATGCAGATTCTCACTGGCAGGTGGAGCCGACCTTAATAGGGCCCACATGTCAGTGAATCAGAGCCACACGAAGTCATGCACGTTGCCTGACTTGAGCGAAATCTGGTGTCCTTGCACGTCTCTCATTTTGCTGCACGGTTGCATGTTGTACACGTGTAATTCCATGTACCTTGTACAAGAACATATATGAACACATGCAACATGCCAAAAATACAACAGACACACCCATACTTTGCATTATATCTGGTGTATATATTTTTGGTTATGTGCTACGAGTTCTGCATGTAGGGGAACAAGATGAAAGTACATGTGTCCATGTCGCGGCTACTACTACTAGTAGTAGTTCGTCCTCCTATTTTTCGTTGAAAATACTAGTACACTATGTTAAAATGAAAGTTGTAAAAAGAAAACCCTCTGGTCAAACCGATGTGACTAGACAATACTACACCTCTGATACGTAGTAAGTAGGAGTATTGTCAAATTACTAGCTACGTGGCGTGCTAGTCTAACATACGTGAAGTCTAGGAGGAGTTGTCATCGATGCTACTGTTGACTAGACAGAGCAAGCAAGTAAAATCTCCTCCCTCATTTTTTTCTTTGCCTCTCCATCTTCTTCCCTAGTCCCCACTCCGCCCACGATCTCCCCCACGCTCTCTCTTCTAACACTCCCCTCCTCCTGCAGAAAACCCCAGCCGCACTTGGCATCCGCCTAAATCCATCCGGCTGTGATGGCCGATTAGAAGCTCAGCGGGCGATGTAAGTGGGATCAACTCAGCGCGAACGATGTCGACCTCATCGTTCAGCGTCTAGACAATTCCAGTACCGTCAGGCTAGCCGCATGTTGCAAGCTGATGTACGATCGCATCGCCAACAATGAAGGTACAAAATGGACTGTTCAACATTGGAATGAACCATGCCTACTGATGCCTCAGCTTGCTTATTGGTTCGACGAGCACTATGACGATACAAGGGTACATCGTCTGCACGACACGGTGTACGACGTGGTGCCCCTCGACCATCCTCGGCGCACTGCTATCCTGCCCTTCATGCACGAAAAATTCTGGGTTGGCATGAACAGCGACTGGCTCGCCACGGTGGACCAACGCGGGGCCTGGTGCCTAGCGAACATCTACACCTATCGAGTAATCGACCTTCCATTGACGGATACTTGTGACATTGCAGCCACCTCACAGCCACAATATAACCTGTAATGCTACTAGCCAGCCAGGGTTCCCCCAGTTACATGTAGTCATTTCTAAACTCATTCACATTTCAAAAGTTTTTTTTGGCGAATCCGCATGAATGGAGAAAAGTTCAATAAGTCGTGTGATGAATCTCTTGAGCTGTTGAAGATCGTAATCTGCAGAGTGCCCACAGAAGCTGGGGGTTACACAGACTATAAGCTCCTCGCGTTGTTCAATGGTGAAATCGCCTACCTGGAAGGCGGTAGCCAAGTTTGGAGATGTCTGGAGCATTCAGGTCTTGGAAGATGACGGTACTATGATGCTGTTGAACACAGTGGCCTTATTTTTTGCGGTCACAAGTCAAGGCTGCACATATGTAGCACCCGGCTCAAACCACTACTAGAAAATCGCTATGTTTTTTTGTTGCGCATCATCATGACCGCATGCTCATGTCATCACGCCACATTACATTTGAGCATCGTCATGTCATCATGCATATAATTTGCCTTAAACTATTTTCTAAAAGCCTATCTTTGTTTTCTGAATATCCCGTCTTTACTTCAAATGAAAACTCTGGGTCTACCTAGATATCTTTATTTGTCTAAAAACTAATTACAGTAGTCTTATAAATGAATAAATAAAACTTACATTATTTTTGGGAGGGAGCCAGCCAGGCCCAAAAGCCCAGCCGGCCACCTCCAGATAAAACCCTAACTCTACCCTACCTAATCCCATCTAGTCCAAACCTAATCGCGCGCCGCCGCAACACACACGCACGCTGCCCGCAGTGCACCACAGTGCCTCGCTCATGCTGCGTCCCGCCCGGACCCACAGCCCTCCTTGCACGCTCCCGCTACCGACCCATCACCTCAACACGGTCCACCCTGCGTTGACGCGGCCGCCTCGATCCTATCGCCCCGCGCGCGACGCTCCCCTGGTGGCCTGGCCCCACCTCCTCGCCCATCCCGCATCCCTGCCCATCGCGTGACCACGCGTGGACCCACCCCATTGACGAGTCTCCTCCCATGATTCCCATCTCGATCCCATCCCGTGGCCTCTGCCACATGTGCCGCCTCTGTCCCGTTCCAATCCGGCCGCCGTTCTACTGGACGACCTCGCCGGAGCTCCGCCGCTCATCTCCTTCTCTCGTCCCCACTGCCACAGTGCAAGCCACCGCCGCCCGTGAGCCCTCTGTCCATCGTTGCTCGCCGCCTAGGGCCGCCTCTCCAGGATCTGCTCGAGCTCGCCCCGACGCTGTCCCGCGCGTCTCTCGTCTCTGCCCCGTCCGGCGAGCACTCTCGTCACCGCGCCCTCTCCCTCACCGACCCCACCGCAGAGCCGTTGTGCGCGTCTCCGAGCCTGGCCCTGCGCCTTGTTCCCCCCACCTTCGGCTGGAGCCCCACCGACCGCGACCACGTCTACCCGCGAGAGCTTGGCTTGCCATCGTCTCTGCTTCCTCGTCCGCGTCGCCGAGCCCTGCCTCCTGCGGAGCAAGTGTCACCGCGAGTTCCTCCGCCTTTGTCCCCGTCGACCTCCGCCCCGCGCAGGGCCCCTGCCTCATCCGGGTCTACCTTGACTCTAGCCAGAAGCGCGCAGCTTCAACTCGGGCCAGCCATCTGATCCTCTCGGTCGCTACCAGCTATTGATGCTCCAACTCCGATGGTGTGTCCTACTGGTACGTGTGGGTGTCTGTGTTTTGCGAGATGGAGCAAGATATGGTCACTGGCAACCAGTTCAAGTCAGATCCCCTTGTCTGTTCGTTTTTGTGTGATGATCTGTTGGTGGACTGATGCTTCTGTGGTGTATGAGTGATGATCCATAGGCGTGGTGGTACGGGTAAGATGATGCCCGTGTGAAGATTGTGCATTTCCGCTCAAAGATCCCGACACCTGAACCCAAGTCCATCCTTCACATCGAAGATGGGATAAGACCTCCTTCTCGGATTCGAACACCGATTCCATTGACCCCAAGACCCTCGGACCCGATGGTCGGGCCCCCGAAGACACCTCCTGCATGGAACGCCAAAACCCTAAACACGGACCCGAAGACCCCGAACCCGAAGACTTTCCTCATGTATGCCAAGTTCTTCCTCCCGGACGCCAAGACCGATCCCGCTGAGACCAAACCCGAATACCTTCGGAACCCCAAGATCTTCGACCCTAGATGTGTGACCCCTATCTGAGCCCCTATTTAATTAAATGCTATATACTTGTTGCATATAAATTATTCATACTCGCATCGCATCATGTGGTTTGGGGGCATTATGCCGATTCACCTAATAAATAAATATGGGGACTATATGCGGGCTATTCTAGTCTTATATTGGCCCATTTAAATTTGTGTAGCGAACCGATGTCATGCTTTGCCTTGTTAATTCCACATTTAATTTGCGGGGTAGTAAATAAGTTAAACCTTCTAATTAATTTTCGGGACCCTAGTTTCGCTTAATATTGCCTAATTTCACCGCATCTTTGCCATGGCATGCACCATACATACATCATGCCGGATCTTTTATCGTAGTATTAAATAGTGCATCCGGTGTTTCTCCAAGTGCTTTTCTTCTTCACGGATTGGGCCGATGAGTTGATGTAAGTATCGACAAGTTCTTCGGATAATGTATCTTCGGTAGTGTTTTCCAGGCGAGCAATCTCCCCTTTCTACCTATTTTGCTTTTATAGTCCTTATTTCCTCCTATTGATCTATTGCTATCCGTGTTACGATGCTTTAGTTTCCGTACACCATTTACATTCCTTGCAGCCTCTATATTGCCTTGGACACATCCTATTGCCTATTGTTTGATAGATAGTCAGCCTTGCGAGTCGTAGTTGCTTGCTCAGGTGCTTCTTCGCATCGTTGTCGTTCCACCGTTATTGGAAGGTTGGCACATACTTAGTGGGGGAGATGCTTAATGGTGGAGATGATCATGACTTTAATTACAACTTGATATTAAAATAATGGGAACAAATATAACTAATGTAGAGGCACCGGTGGGCAATAGATAATATTTGGTTCTTCCACGCTCACTTGTGTCCCGTAGGCCCCGAGTACTTGATACATGTTCCTTGACTATTCACACTATCCACATACGGGAGACTCTATGAATCCCCCTTTGCCTGAGCTTCATTCACATTTTATTTCTTGGGGCCACAAAGTAGTTTGGGGCTTTATTACTATCCTGTACTTATGCCATGCTTTACTTCTTTATTTATGATTGTGCTTGGAGCACCTGTACTACTTTGGAACATGGAATCTTTTCGTGGTATCGACAAGCCCAGTCACAGTTTCGGGTTCCCAGTCGTTTACAGCCATTGACACAAACCCTGGGTCCGTCTCGGAGCCGGCCAACTTCATTGCGGATAGCTTAATGGGGTGGCCCCCTAAAATAATTTCTGAATCCTGTGAATGCTGTGTCGTGAGGCCTCATTGCGTTTTATTTGGTTCTTCCTGAGGTTGATCGTGTGTGTGTTGATATTTGTGCACCCCTGCAGGGTAAAACTTTCTGAAAGTCGTGTCCGTGGTTATTGACGACTTGGAGCATAGTATCTCGATCATAGACAACTATAACTAAAGTAGTGCTATAAATTTGACTTTGGTATGTCTAGTAATCAGTTTTACTACAACGAAATGAGTAAATAAAAGTGCCAACAACTATTGAGTTTGGGATATCTTTGGCTAATTGTATCTGACTAGTAAGTATTGCAACTACAATGGAATGGTTAACTAAAACTGGCGACTACTTATGATATCAGGATGACTCATGCTATCTATATCTGACTAGTAAGTGTTGTAACTATAAGGGAATGAATAAAAATGCCAACTGTGTGAGTTCCTTGGTTTTACTTCCTCGTTTGGCCTCAAGGGGGAAATACCAGGATGGGTATGATTGGTGTTAGTATCAGGTTGGTCCCGAGTAGGTCTTTCTTATCCCTCTCTAATAGCCGACAGTTTCATCGAGTCTCTATAGGTTGTTTAGTGCATGATGCGCTGCCGCTTCAGTCCACCATACCTATGTAGGCGAGAGCCACCGAATTCTAGCCTTGCCATTTACTGGCCTCAATAAAGACCGCTCTCTTTTTTCCTTTGCCCTTTGTCGGCACCCCTTTTGTTTTAGCATGTATAAGTTCAACATCGTTAGCTGGGTTACCCTTCCGGCTTGTCCTGGGTAGGGTTATGGATGCCATTGGTTATTCTCCAGGACTCTTAGTCCAATTTGATTCTTATCCATACTCGAATGTTGTATCATTTTCAAGGTGATTTGGATCTTTGTACTGTATCTCTGTATTCTTGACTCATGGAGTCGTTGTTGTACATATATGTTATGTGGGTTCCATCGCGGACTATTGTGTAATGACATTACTTCGTTTTTCCACCCGCACGCAAGTGCCTGGTGGGCATCTTTGAATCGTTTCTATGCGGGTTTGGCGGAAATCGCTAAAACTTGCATAGGGCCGATACGACGGTGTTACAAAGTGGTATCAGAGCTCAGCAGTTACCATACCCCACTGGTCTAGCCTATAGGATAACCTAGCAAACGACCGATGTAGAGTGTCAAAACTATTTTGCCAAATCGATTGGATAGATCTGATTAGGTCTAATTTTACTCCTTACCCCTATGCTATTCTCGTCTTACCTCTGCGTGTTTTGAATCTGCTCTCTTATCTTTTCTTCAAGTCCAGGAATTCTCGTGGTTGGGTTTCCGTCGTACCTTCAGGCTTTCGCTTCCTCCTTTGGTAACGGGGCTTCTACATCCGGTCTTCATGCTATCTAAGGAATCCTTTATCTGTTGAACTTCTCTATGTTCCTTCTTGTGCCTTCCGGTGTTTTCCAACACGACGACCTCATCTACATCAGATCCGATGAAACCCTACATCACTCCTTTGTTTCCGAACTTCGCTTGTCGAGATCTTTAGTATGAATTCTGAGAGTTGGTTGCATAATTCTCCTATTCATGTGCAAAGTAATGCTTTGAGTGCGGGATGGAGTCGCGACCATACCACTACTCTTATCATTCGCTTATGTATATTGAATGGGTGGATCGATGCAATTTTACTCCTTCCATGGAAGTTAAAGGTGGTCTTACCTTTCGATACCTTTATCTTCGTCCTTGTTTCGCCGGAGTGTTCTCTCGATAGACGTGAACAATGACTCCTTGTTGGTGGTGTCGATTATTCCAAGATGGAGTAAGCACCCTTGTTAGTGGTGTCGCGAGGATCTACATGAAGCGAGAAGATTCAGATTGCCAGCCTTCTTTCGGTACCATGAGGCAGATCTCGAGGGCGAGATCCCTTGTTAGTGGTGTCAAATTGAAGCACCCGGCTAAAACCACTACTAGAAAATCGCTATGTTTTTGTGTTGCGCATCATCATGACCGCATGATCATGTCATCATGCCACATTGCATTTGAGCATCGTCATGTCATCATGCATATAATTTGCCTAAAACTATTTTCTAAAAGCCTATCTTTGTTTTCTAAATATCCTGTCTTTATTTCAAATGAAAACTCTGGGTCTACCTAGATATTTTTATTTGTCTAAAAACTAATTACAATAGTCTTATAAATGAATAAATAAAACTTACATTATTTTTGGGAGGCAGCCAGCCAGGCCCAAAAGCCCAGCCGGCCACCTCCAGACCAAACCCTAACTCTACCCTACCTAATCCCATCTAGTCCCAACCTCACCGCGTGCCGCCGCAACACACATGCACGCTGCCCGCGGTGCACCGCAGTGCCTCGCGGACGCTACGTCCCGCCCGGCCCCACAACCCTCCTTGCACGCTCCCGCTACCGACCCAACACCTCAACACGGTCCACCTCGCATTGACGCGGCTGCCTTGATCCTATCGCCCCGCGCGCGATGCTCTCCTGGTGGCCTGGCCCCACCTCCTCGCCCGTCCCGCATCCCTGCCCATCGCGTGACCATGCATGGACCCACCCCATCGATGCGTCTCATCCCACGATTCCCATCTAGATCCCATCGCGTGGCCTCTGCATCGTGCGCAGTCTCTGTCCCGTTCCGAGCCGGCCGCCGCTCCGCCGGAAGACCTCGTCGGAGCTTGTAACATCCCGAGTTTCACGATTGCAGATGTTACTAGAAGCATGCATCATATCTTTGCATCATGGCATCACACAACAAAAGGCTGCATGAGATACTTTTCCCAAACCCTATAGTCTTATAAGGCAAAAAGGGGTTAAACTAAAATTAACCTCCTAAACCCTTGCAAAAGTGTTATTTTATAACCCCATACTAATCTTCTTCTTTTTACAAAATTTTAGAGACAAATCTCACTTATTTCGGAGTCCGTTTACAAAAGATACGGAACTTATAGTGAAACAGAAAAAAATAAAAAAAGAATAAAAAAGGGGAATCTAGCCTAGCGGGCCGGCTAGACCAGCCCATGGCCTAACCACTGCTCCACCTGGCAGAGCGGGCGACACGTAGCGCGTAGGCCGGCCCAGCAGACGCTGCCAGCAGCCCGCACCGCACGCCCGCAGCCACTGACAGGCGGACCCCACCGCGTCGTCACCCCCAACGAGATCGGAGCGAACTCCCAACGACCGCCGCCGCGTCTGGAATGGTTTCCCGGCCGATCGGAGAGGAACTCCGCGACCCCTCCCCCAAGTCTCTGGCCCTTTTAATCCCCGCGACGAACCCCACCAAAACCCTAGTCAAATTTCTGAAGAACCGCCTCCGGGTTGCCGATTTCGAGATCAAAACGATCTCGCCGGAGCTCTGCCACCGGTGACGTCGGAGGGTGAGCTTTCCGTCGAAACCGAGGCCCTTTCTTCCCTATGTCTGTTCCTTACTTCCCTCTCTAACGACCGCATCGGCTGTGCTGTTTTCCCCTTGAACAGAAGCTCGCGCCACCCGCAATTGCTCGCCAGAGCTTCGCCGGAGCCCGCGAAGATCAGCCGCTGTTCGCCGTCGTTTTGGGAGAAGGAAGCCAACGCCACCCCCGGGAACGGAACCGCGAGGAGGAGGCCGACACCGTTAGCTGCTTCACCAAGCCAGGGGCCCACCGCACCGCCGCTGCTGACCGCCACCGATGCGCCGCCGCCGTCCGCCGTCATCCACGTCTGCTCTGCCATGGTGAGTCGCCGGCCACCCCCTCCCAGCCGTCCGATTCTAATCCGACGCCTAAGATTAGATGGCCAGGCCGAAGGGGTATCGGCCAACCCCCTCACGCCACATGGCAGCACCGCGTCAGTAGCGCTGAGTCAGCCCGCTTTGGCCCGCTGGACCAATCCCTAGACGCCACTTGTCGTCGCGTAGCTGGCCGCCGTTCTGTCCTTTTCTAAAATAGGCAGAAAGTGCTGTAATCTCGTTAAATTCATAGTAATTCAAGTTTTTGTCCAAAAATTGCGTATAATATACCGTTGGATTCGCAAAATTGAGTAGAACCCAGATCTAGAATAATATTTCTGGTTTACTGCAGTAACCTTGAAGTAGGATTTAAAGTTTAGATTGGAGTATTTTAATTCTAGGAAAATATCCGTAACTCCGTTTTAGTTGATTCTTGTTGCGTTGGCTTTGTATCTACGAGATCTTCTATGGAAAATTGTTATCATGCTTAGAGTGTTTAGATCTGTTTCAGGGTAGATTGGAAGTGTAGATCTATTTATGAGCTTGTTTATTTAAGTGTTAATCCAAAATACTTAAAATCTGTGGGAAATCGATACCAGTGACATCCCCAACCCAACAACAACCCAGAATAAAACCTTGGTCAAAAATTGAATCCATCCTTGCATATTACCATGTTGCATGCATGCATATTTACCATCGTGGCATTGTTTTGTGCAATTTGTGATTGGATCTATGTTGTGTTTTCGTTAGATTGTTCGGAGTGCGCTGAGGAGTACTGTTGTGTAGAGTGCTGCTCGGATCAAGGCAAGTTACACCACTTGTACATATTTTGTCCCAGTTTTCAATACTAAGCATTTTTGCTCTTCAAAAAATAGTAGTATGCATGTGTAGGAGTGTTTTAATAGTTTTACTTAGAAATAATTTGCAAGTGCGATGATTCTGTAGTATGCCATGAGTAGTTTTATGTTTAGGAATTTCCGTCCTATTAGGTTCCCCTGTTTTTGCTAAGTATTGCTTGCTATGCTATATATATATACTAAGTACCGTTGGGGGTGTTCGAAAGACTCAAAATGTTTCTAAGTAAGAGAGCTCTCTCGAGCAAACTTTTCTTCTCAACACCCCCTTCAAAATAAAACTAAGTTTTCCTCTGGGCGGAATGGTTGTCGGGTCAACCAGTGGATATTTGGTGGAGGACGGCCGCCAAGGAATCAAAGAAGTCTGCCATGTTTCAGAATTCAGAAGCTTCCAGTGCAACCATAATACATATGGGCTCTGTCTTGGCATAGTACTTAGTGGGAAACCTCACCGGGGTACCAACATTTGGAGGTTCTTGGCACGGTTGGATCCAGCTGGTAGAGGGGCTACTAAGGAAAGGATTCGCCATGGTCTTGTCTGTAAAAGGACTTGATCGTGGATTGTGGGGAAAGTGCACGACCTCTCGAGAGTATTGCAATCTGATCGATCAGCCGAGTTCACGGAAAAGAACACTCTGAGCATCTGAAGGTTGGAGCCTCTGAAAGATCTTCCTCTCTCCTTTCCAAACTTAAAGTTTTATAAACCCCAAGGCGCGAGTAATATCGCCATTGGGTTGGATTTTGGGAACTTGGTGCGTAATATCCAAGTGCTTGGTTGATTGGACACTTGGTGAGTAATATCCACGTGTTCCATTCGACCCTATACTACTTATCAATGTTTACAAAGTAGGGTAAACTCTTCCTCTTTTCTTCTTACTTAGAGAAAATTGGCGTTATGCAAAAGAACCCCAAAGCCTACACTTAGCCTTGCATGTAGAGATAGTCTTATTTCTTCCTTGGTGTAATTTGCCAATACATTCAAAGTATTGACCCAACTTGTTGGCTGCACGTCTTATGTGCAGAATCCGAAGACTGAAAGGTGCGTAGGGATCGTGGGTATTCACACAACTAGCCTGAGGCGTTGATGGACTCAAGTTTTAGTTAGTTTCCGCCGTTTTATTTGAGCTAGCTGTAAGCTATGCAAGCTATAATAATTTATACTCTAGATTATTTGTGTAATAATGACTTGTGTTTTACATGATATTCATCAACTGTGAAGTGCTAGCTATTGATCCAGGGACTAGCATGTTAATCACAGGGACTTAGGATCCTTAACAATCCGAGGTCACAACAGATGGTATCAGAGCACAAAGTTGCATGTAGGACGTGACCCCTAGGATTGGAAACCACCTTTACCATTGTGTGTTTTTTATTTCCATATTCTTCTAAGTTATTTATGCTCTTCTAGTAATCCTCTTCTTTATCACTTTGTGCCTAATTTTCATACTCCTAACTTAAAGATGACGACCTTCTACTACAACACCACCGAAGACATCAAGTACCTGCGCTTTGGGGAATGCCTTCTGGACATCATCAAGACGTTGGAGTTGCCCATGCCGTCAATCAAGGGAAGCAAGTTGAGGAAGATGCACAAGGAAGGATGCTAGGCGATTGAAGTCTTCCAACCGGGGCGCAGCAAGTCTGAACCCAAGACGGAGGCCATTGTACTCAACGTCACTGGCGACTCCAAGGAGAAAGGACTTAGCACCAGCATGCAGGAGCTCATTGGACGCCTTTGTGGACGCCACCATGAAGAGGTTAAAGGCCACTACATCAAACTCTTTGGAAGACATGACGAGAAGGGAGTTCCAATCGAGTTAACCCCGGAGGAAAGGGCGACATGCAAGCGTCAAAGGATCCAATACCAAGACTTGGAGTGCCACATCAACGATCTTGAGGTGGGAAGCTGCTTTGAGATCATGAGGAATGACGAGTTATGCGCCCTAGTCAAGGAGAAGGACAAGAAGATCAAAGAGCTGGAAGAAAAGATCAAGTCCCTAGGAGGGAAGCTCACCGCCCAAGACAAGAAGTTCGCTAATCAAGAGAAGAGGGTGCAGGATAAGAACAAGAGGATTAGGGAAAAAAGTCTAGTACTCGCAAAAAATGAGATGGAGTTCAAGAACTTTGCCACCATGTTGAAGGACCTACGAGCAGCCAAGAGGAGCTTGGAGGAGAAGATCACGCCCATGACTATGGGGTTAAACTTGATCAAGAAGCTGTAGAAGGAGAAGAAGGAACTTCAAGAGAAGCTCGAAGCTGCTACCTAGGAGCGAGCTGCAAGAGGTGAAGGAACTTCAAGAGAGGCTCGAAGTTGCTACATCGGAGCCGCAGGAGGTGATGGAACTTCAGGACAAGCTTGAAGCCACGACAAAGGACATGGAGTTATACAAGTCACTTCTGGAGAAGGAAGACTCACTATTGAGGATGAGGAAGTGGATGATGAGTAGAGTAGATAGTTGGACCACCATTATTTCTATAGTCAAATGTTGTTCGCGATTGTAATGAGCACCAAAACTATTTTGGTTTAGTTAAACTTGGTTGAGTTGTGTTAAACTATGTGCTATGTGCTATGTGTGCCTTGCTTTTCTCGTGTGCTTTTCTCATGTTTACATAAGGGTAGGAGTTTATTCCTTAGGCTTTCTATCTATTTCTTAACTTCTTTCCCAAACCCCACAGATGGCGAGACGTGGGAACAACAACAACAACATGTCCCCAGAGATGGAACAACTTCTGAACTCCCAGAATCAGCTGATCCAACTCCTCACACAAAACATGCAAAACAACAACAACAACCCGCCGCCTCCACCACCTCCACCGCCCCAACAGGATCACGTGACTCGGTTCCTGAGGTTGAACCCTCCTATTTTCTCAAGTAGTTCTGAGCCAATTGTGGCACATGACTGGCTCCGCAACAGCAACAAGAAGTTAGACACCGTCCAAGTTGTTGGAGCTGACAGGGTGCGCTTTGCCGCGCACCAACTTGAGGGACCAACTGCTGAATGGTGGGATAATTACCAAGTCACCCACCTTGATATTGAAACTATCACCTAGAACCAGTTTGAGGCGGCCTTTCGTACTCATCACGTAGCTGCTGGTGTCATGTCACTAAAGAGACGTGAGTACCACGACTTGAAACAACTGCACCGCTCTGTCTCCGAGTATGGGGACCTTTTCAGCAAGCTGGCACGTTATGCACCTGATGATGTTTCCACTGATGCCAAGAGACAAGAGGAGTTCCTAAGGGGACTTAATGATGAGATATCCATTCAACTTGTGGCTCTAAAGTTTGATAACTATCAGGAACTTCTGGATAGGGCAGTTGTGGTTGAAGCAAAGCAAAGGAGTATAGAGAACCGCAAGAGAAAGTCCACCTCACACAAGCACAACTCAGCCCCATATCAGAAGCAACGCACTTCGTCACCACCACCCCACAACCACAACGGCCACAACCACAATGGTCATCGTCATGGAGGACATAACCACAATGGCCATAAACACCGCAATGGAAATGGCAATGGGAAGGATCTAAGTGAGGTGACATGCTTCAAGTGTAACAAGACAGGGCATTATGCAACTACTTGCCCCGAAAAGATGAAGAATGGGAACGTCAATGGACACAACCATGGTAATGGTAATGGAAATGGGAAGAAGCCGAATCCATTCGTCAAAGCCACGGTGAATCTTGTCCCTGTGGAGGATGCTCGTGAGGTACCTGACTCCGTGATTGGTAAATTCAAGCTTAACTCCACCCCCGCAGTTGTTGTTTTTGATACTGGTGCATCGCATTCATTCATATCAAGGGTCTTTGTGGATAGAGTCAAGATACCTACAGAGACTATTAGTACTCCTCTAAGGGTAAGTTCTCCTGGAGGAGAAATAGTGGCAAACGCGGGATGCCATGGGTTAGAACTAAGGATTAGGGCACACATCTTTCCCACAAGCCTAGTCGTTTTGGAGTCACAAGGTTTAGACATAATTTTGGGCATGAATTGGATGACTGAATATGAGGGAGTCATAGATTGTGCCAAAAGGACTGTCGCACTCACAACTCCGGATAAGAAGAGAATCCGCTTTAAATCGGCCTTTGCACTCAAAGGAAGTATGGTGAACTCTCTTAAGGGGGTTAGCTTGGAGGATGTGCCAATTGTGAAGGAGTATCTAGATGTGTTTCCGGAAGAATTGCCAGGGATGCCTCCTGACCGAGACATCGAGTTTCTCATTGACTTGATGCCTGGCACTGGACCGATAGCAAAGAGACCGTACAAGATGGATGTTGATGAATTGAAGGAACTTAAGAAACAACTTAGAGAGAAATTGGACAAAGGCTTCATTCAACCAAGTGTGTCGTCTTGGGGAGCGCCTGTCTTATTTGTGGAGAAGAAGGATAAAACCAAGAGACTAGTCGTGGACTACCGGTCGTTGAATGAAGTGACAATCAAGAACAAGTACCCTCTACCGAATATTAACGACCTGTTTGACCAATTAAAGGGAGCTAGTGTGTTCTCTAAGATTGATCTCCGATCAGGTTATTTCTAGTTAAAGATCCGGGAACAGGATGTACCCAAGACAGCCTTCACCACAAGATGCGGATTGTATGAGTATACCGTGATGTCTTTTGGCTTAACCAATGCCCCAACATACTTCATGACTATGATGAAGAAGGTGTTCATGGAGTACTTGGATAAGTTTATTGTGGTATTCATTGATGACATACTCATATATTCCAAGGACAAGAAGCAACATGAGAGGCATCTGCGCCTAATTATGGAAAAGTTAAGGGAACACAAGTTGTATGCCACGTTTAGCAAATGTAAGTTCTGGTTAAAATAAGTGGGATTCCTTGGTCATATTGTGTCAGCTAAAGGAATTGCCGTGGAACCAAGTAAGGTAGCTTCCGTGACAGAATGGGAGTCACCTAAGAATGTGGGTGACATCAGGAGTTTCTTGTGCCTTGCAGGATATTACTGAAGGTTCATTGAAAACTTTTCCAACATAGCAAAGCCTATGACAGAATTGTTGAAGAAAGAAAAGAAGTTCCAATGGACCGAGGCATGTGAAGCAAGTTTTCAAGAATTGAAGAAGCGCCTAGTAACAACACCAGTTTTGTGTCTTCCTGACATCCAAAAAGATTTCCAAGTCTACTGCGAAGCTTCTCGACAAGGACTTGGTAGTGTACTGATGCAAGATGGAAAAGTAGTGTCCTACGCCTCTCGACAACTTAAGAACCATGAGAATAACTACCCCACACACGATTTGGAACTAGCATCAGTTGTGCATGCACTCAAGGTATGGAGACATTACCTCATGGGCAAACATTGTGATGTGTTCACGGATCACAAGAGTTTGAAATATATCATCACTCAAAAGGAGTTAAATATGAGGAAAAGGAGATGGCTTGAGCTCATCAAGGACTATGACTTGGACCTACAGTACCATCCTGGAAAGGCCAATGTTGTGGCTGACGCCTTAAGCCAGAAAGTCTATGTAAATGGACTTACCGTGGGAGAACTTCCAAAGGATTTGTGTGAACAGTTCAAGGATCTCAGGTTGGAAATAGTTCCGGAAGGATACTTAGCAACTATGGAGGTAGTGCCAATGCTTCTGGACCAAATCAAAGAGGCCCAGAACGGGGACAAAGAGTTGGAAGAGATAAAATCTAATATAAGCAAGGGTAAAGCAAAAGGGTTTCATACGGATGAACAAGGGACACTTTGGTATGAGAAGCGTTTGTGCGTTCCCGATGATCCCGATATCAGGATGTTAATTCTTCAGGAAGCTCACGATTCGCCTTACTCAATTCATCCTGGTAATACAAAGATGTACATGGATGTGAAGGATAGATTCTGGTGGAATAACTTGAAAAGAGAAATTGTTGAATACATCTCCTTGTGTGACGTGTGCAACAGAGTCAAGGCCGAACATCAAAAACTAGCAGGGCTGCTACAGCCATTACCTGTGCCCGATTGGAAGTGGGGCAAGGTAGGCATGGATTTTATCACAGGACTACCCCGGACTCGTTCTGGGTATGATTCTATCTGGGTAGTAGTCGATCACTTCACAAAGGTGGCCCACTTTATTCCTGTAAAGACCACCCATACAAGTGCTAAACTTGCCAAGATTTATATGTCAAGGATCGTAAGTCTTCATGGTGTACCCAAGGGGATTGTCTCTGATAGAGGTACCCAATTCACCTCGAAGTTTTGGCGACAGCTACACGAGTCTCTAGGGACACGACTGGAGTTTAGTACTGCTTTCCACCCACAAACTAATGGACAAACGGAAAGAGTTAATCAGATCTTGGAAGACATGTTAAGAGCCTGCGCACTAGACTATGGGTCTAGTTGGGATGATAATTTGCCATATGCGGAATTCTCATACAATAACAGTTACCAAACTAGTATCAAGATGGCTGATATCTACGCACTCCTATTCTTGTAGACAGTTGTTGGGCCTCCAAGTGCAGAGGTTTGTAGAACAGCAGCAAGTTTTCCCTTAAGTGGAGCACCCAAGGTTTATCGAACTCAGGGAGGAAGTGCTCAAAGGTATTCCCTCTCAAGCAACCCTGCAATCAAGATACAAGAAGTCTCTTGTGTCCCCAACACACCTAATACACTTGTCAGGTGTATAGGTGCACTAGTTCGGCGAAGAGATAGTGAAATACAAGTGGTATAGATAATTATAAGTGGTAACGGTGCCAGAAAATAGCTTGCTGGTGTGTGAAAGACTAAAGTAAAACTGAAATAAAGTAGGAAGCAAGCAAACATGTAACAGATCTAATTGCAAACGGTGTATCAATTCTTAGAAACAAGTCATAGGGATCATAGTTTCACTAGTGAACACTCTCATATAAATATATTTTTCTTTATGATACTACGCTGAACTACTCTCCGGTTGGACACTCTAATCGATGGTAGGGCTATAACAGCACACCTCAAAGTAAGCCTTTCCCATCTAGATAACCCCACACTATCACCTTGAGTAGTAGATGAGTCCAACAAACACCACAATTTCATAAAGACATCCAACTCCAAATATAACTCATAACAAGTATTTGTAATCTCTAGCCTAAGTGCCACCATGGTGAGCACACTGTCACTTTCACACACATGGGGAGAGCAGAGATTCATTAAAGCACTTGAGTAGCAGAATAGATCTATAAAATACAAGCTCATGATCTCAATAAGGTCATGCATAGAGAGAGAGATGAAGACATAGCTACTGGTAGAACCCTTAGCCTCGAGAGAGAACTACTCCCTCCTCATCATGGGAATTAGCAATGGTGATGGAGATGGCGGTGGAGATCGATGGAGATGGCTACGGGGGCACTTCCCGTCCCGGAAGGGTGCCAGAACAGAGATTTTCTGTCCCCCGAATCTCCCCTTCGGTGGCTGCGGCGCTGCGGAACTTTTCGTGGCTGGAGGCTTGACGATCTAGGGTTTATGCCTCGGGAGGCTTCTTATAGGCCAGAGGGGAGACCGAGGGGGTGCCAGGGGCCACCACACTATGCCCTGGCATGACCTGGGATGACCCGCGCCTGGGGTGTGTGGCTAGGCCCTGGCCCTCCTCCGTGAGTCTTCCGGTAAAATAGGAACTTTGGCTTTTGTCCCGTCCAATTCCGAGAATATTCATTTTCTGACTTTCCTGGAACCAAAAATAGCAGAAAACAGGCAACTGGCACTGTGGCGTCTTGTTAATAGGTTAGTCCAAGAAATCATATGAAAAGTACTCGAAAGTTGGAACAAAACACAAGAAAGTAGATAAAACCAAGCATGGAAGATCAAAAATTATAGATACATTTGCAATGTATCAACATCCCCAAGCTTAACTCCTGCTCGTCCTCGAGTAGGTAAGTGATAAAGAGAAAGAATAATTTTTGAGGTGACATGCACCATCAAAGACTTGATCAAAGTACTTGTAAAACATGGAAAGCGAGGATCATAGTACTTCAATCATAACATGAAAGACAAAGTTCTAGCAATAAGACAAAGAAACTATGTTGCAACATGAAAAGGCACAAACAAAAGATTCATGAATAACAATGCTTTGCGAGACGTTTGTTTCACATAAAGAAAACATAGCATAATAGTATTCAGCTTGTCCCTCATAGAGTAGCAAATATAAATGCATAGGACACCTTCAAAGTTCATAAGAGTGACTAGATACAAATAGTTTAAAACAAGCAATATCAAGTTACGCATCAATCAACTAGTCTTGGGAAAATTCACATAGAACTAAGAATGGCCACTATCCTCTCAAAGAAGGTGCATAAAGTTAGAAGATGGAGACTCAATATAATTGTGGAAGAAAGGCCTTCATAAAAGGAAGTAGGGATTCAAGTCTTATAAAGAGCTTCCAAAAATTATGGTACTTATAGCTTCCAGCTCTCATTGCCCCTATCATAAGCATCTTGAAGTGATTAAGGTTAAAGTAA
Organism: Avena eriantha; assembly: GCA_910589775.1. Classification (NCBI taxonomy): domain Eukaryota; kingdom Viridiplantae; phylum Streptophyta; class Magnoliopsida; order Poales; family Poaceae; genus Avena; species Avena eriantha. The sequence goes on from OU342741.1 coordinate 273,029,693, forward strand.
ACAAACTATGGTGTACATGCTTGACGAAGTATAAGTCAGAAATCTCATGTCCCTTGTATACGAGGGTCGCTCCTCATGCTACTCAAGTTTAGTCACCGGTAAGTTCTTGTCATTGTAAGTATATGCGTATCATAGAGAACCGCCAACGGGGTACCCCTTGCCCGATGATACGGAAAAATCCCCATATCAAAATGACAAGGCAAGCAGACAACGAGCATCTCAGCATTCTTCTTATTTAGCATGGGAATATGGTGCTTTTTTCTCTCTTTCCTCTTTTCATAGTATCTCTTTTTTTTCTTTTTCTCTTTTTTTTTCAATATAGGACTTTTTTTTATAAGAAGAATGCTTCATAGACAGCTCATTATGGTTACGCTACAGGTTTCCACCATGTCAGCATGGATTAGACCAGCGGCCCAGGCATTTCTCTAACACAAACACATAACTCCATGGACTTACAAGCTCCCCTTTCATTTCACACCGACGACATCCATATACAAAAGAGCATGATATCAACTAGGTAAAAGTACCAAGTGCAATGTTGAAAGCGTTCCCCATGAAAGCATGGTTCTGCTAATTCCCAACAAAGAAGTGCAAGCATATACAACATAGAAGACACAATGGTTCAAGTTTATTAAGGGCTAGAAAAGTAAAGTGTGCCATCAAGTTCGTGAGAGTTTTAATCACTAGTTTTCTCATAATAAGTTTAATTTGGAAGGTAAACAAAAGCATGAATATACTTGGAATATCATAAGCTAGTAGGTAGGTATGGTGGACTCTTTGGAATAACTTGGTTTAGGGAGTTGGATGCATTAGTAGAACTCATACTTTGTTGTGGAGGCTAGCAAAAGACTGGGAGCGACAAACTAAGAGAGCAATAATGGCCATAATCATGCAGAGCGACAAAACATCATTGATCAAAGCATAAAGTGATACTACAAGTTGAAAACTAAAGGATCATAAAGGCTATGGTGACTTCGGATAGTCATAACATGGTGTGAGCATGCGCCAAGTCAACCCAAATAGAGCATCAAAGGAGAATACCACTATACTATGCTTTTAATATGCTAAAACAACGCATGATTCATCCAAAGCACATTAAGCAATCTCAATTGTTTATAACAAGTCATGCTACAACAAAGAATACTAAGCATAAAGCCAAAACAATATCAAGCATGGCATGACAAAGCATAGGCTACAGTCAAAAACAAGCTCTCTTTACCACTTAAGCATGAACTTTCCTACTCTTTTCCAATCCCAACCAAACTATTTGAAACCAATATATGAAAGAGGGGGTCCAACAAATTTATTCAGCAAACTAAGAACACAAAGCTAACGAAAAACCAAAACGAAAACAAAAAAGAAGACGCTCCAAGAACAACACAACTATGCATGAAACAATAAAAATGAAGTGTTTGGAAGAAATCTGAGATTTTTATTGATGAAGAAGGGGATGCCTTGGGCATCCCCAAGCTTTGACGCTTGTACTTCTTGGATATTTCTTGGGGTGACACGCGTGGAATCCCCAAGCTTGAGCTTTAGTCTATCCTTCATCTTATTACTCATTCCTTCCATACACCTGAAAATTTTCCTTCATACAAAACTTCACACAATCTTTATTAGCAACATTAGTGCACTCAAGATAATAAGTCTTTAGGTTCAGTTCTAACACCAAATAAACTTCCATTAGAACACTAGCTACGGAAGCACTTCCCTCAAAAATCTCAATTCCCCAAAAGAACTAAAAAAGGAACCAACAAGAAGCAAATGCAGAAAATGGCAGAAATCTGTCAAAACAGACCAGCAGGTAAAGACGAATTTTTTCGAAGAACTTCTGTTGCTCAAATCGAAAAGTGTTGAACTAACGAAAGTTAAATTACAACCTGGGGCAGAAGAAAAAAACAATTAAAGCTCAATCCGACATACAGATCTCTCTCACAAATATTTACGGTGAAGCACAGAAATCTGTTTCAGGACAGCAACTTTCCCAATCATTATTTCTCTCTCATTAGAGGTTACTCTTGGCACAAAAAGCAAATAAAAAGGATAAGGACAGGTTATTAAAGAGGTAATAACTTCCAAGACTCATCTAAAACTTTTTGGTTATCTCCCAATAAGTACTTTTCTTTAACGCCTTTAAGTTAGGCATGATAGTTTGAGAAGATGCTCACATAAAAATATGAATTGAAGTAAAAGAGAGCATCAAGGAGCAAATTCAAAGCACATTTAAGTCTAACCCACTTCCTATGCATAGGAATCTTGTAAAGAAACAAGTCGGGAAAGCACAAAGCAACAAGCATAGGAAAGCAAAACAAGTGCAACTTCAAAATTTTCAACATAAAGAGGGGAAACTTAATATTGTTGAGACGCATAAAACCATGTTTCTCTCTCTAATAATAACTTTCAGTAGCAACATGAATGAAATTAACAATATAACTATCACATAAAACATTCTTATCATGATCCACATGCATAAAAGAATTAATACTCCCCACATAAACATAGTCATTCTTATTAATTGTAGTGGGAGCAAATTGAACAAAATAGCTATCATTATTATTCTCATCACCATAATCATCAAATATAGGAGGCATATTGTAATCATAATTACTTTCCTCCTAAATAGTAGGTGGACTGAAAATATCATATTCATCATTGCAATCATCATATATTGGGGGTATAGTATCATCGTAAGCAATAAAATAGTTATCTTCCCAAGTGTGTTCATTTGTAAACATATCATCATTGGAAGGATCATGGATAGCACTAATAGTATAGCAATTATTAATATCATCATTTTCAGAATTGGTACCAAAGAGATTTTCAATATCAAAAGAAGTGTGCTTTTCCCAATCATGATCACTACTATAGGTAACAGGCATAGGAACATCATCGAGTTCAGACTCATCAAAAACTATAATAGGAGCAACATGCGTAGGGGAAAATACCGTTTCCTCTCTCCTTTTACTCCTCCTCTTCTTCTTTCTCTTCTTCTCTTTAGGAGGGAGAGGCTTGAAAGGAAGCTTCTCCATATACCATGGTTCATTGTTAGAGACAATAGAAGAAACTTTGGAGGATTCCTTATTTTCATTAATAAGATCAAAACACATATTAGTCCTATCATAATTTGGTAAAATCTCATCTTCTATAATATTTTGTATGTAAGTATTTGTGTGGCAATTATCAACACAATAAAGAAGACAGCCATGCATGACACTATTCATATCAAAAGCACCCATATCTACCAAAGAGGTTTTTCTTGATAACTCTTCACACCCCAAAAATAATGTAAGTTCATCATGCTGATTAGGAGTGATCATGTCTTCACAATATAAACTTGTAGTACTCATTGGATTAGAAGGGCTATTATTATGGCCTGAGCATTGAAAATTGAAATGACCCACTTCAAAGCAATGTTCACAAAATAAAAGGATAAAGGTCACAAACTTTTTTACCAAGATCATTTAAAGCCCTATACCACGTTCTAGTTTTTTCATTCCTGTGGGTGATACAATATTCTTATTCAATTTGATTATTCTCACAAGGTCTATGTATTCCACAAAAATTAACATGCTTATAAGAAATAGTACTTTCAGAGGTTTGAGCATGTTTGTTTCTATCATTATAAACAATTTCATTTTTCATGCAAGTGTCTTTAAAAGGCTCATGATACATGTCCCACTTTTCTTTAGGAACATTAATATGAGAAGCAAAGGTTTTTAAACAATCAATAAGAATTTGAGAATCAAGACCATATTTAGCACTAAGCTCTTGAAAATCAGCAGTTTCAGCGAAAGACTTAATGCAATCATACTCATAGTTTATACCTGGTTCTTTACCTTTGTTGTTATCCCAATCTTCGGTATTGCTTTGAATTGTTTCAAGAAGATCCCACTTAGCATTGACCTCCTTACTTGTGAAGGATCCCTCTAAACAAGTATCTAGATAGTCCTTGTAATGTCCTGAAAGCCTTGCATAGAAATTATTAATAACAATATTCCTAGGGAGCTCATGAATAGGACATTTGAGCATTAGTGACTTCAATCTCCCCCATGCTTCGGCAATACTTTCTCCATCATGAGGATGAAAATTATAAATATAATTCCTATCTTTATGAATTTAATGAGGAGGATAAAATTTAGAGTAAAAGAGAGATTCAAGTTCCTTCCACTCCAAATGATGAGGATCATCTAGTAGCTCATACCACTCCCTTGCTTTGCCCCTAATTGAGAAAGAGAATAGCTTCTTCTTAACTTTGTTTATTGAAATACTTGCATACTTGAACAACCCACATAATTCGTGTATAAAGAGTAAATGATCACTAGGATGGACAATTCCATCTCCCAAATAACAGTTGTTCATAACACGTTCAACAATTTTTACAGGTATTTTAAAGGAGATGCTTTCAGTATGTGGATTTAAAATATCACAAGTATCATTAGAATTACGACATATGGGAGATAAAGTATCATCAGAGAAAATTTTCTTCTTTAAAGCTGGGGAACTAAAAACATCATTTTCATAAAAACTAACTTCCCCAAGCTTAGACGTTTCCATAGCATTAGTAACAAAGGTGTTCAAAAGATTCATACTAATAACATTGTTATTAGCATGCAAAGAAGGTTCCAAGGGTTTTTTAATTTTCTTTTCAAAGAATTCAAGTTCTAACTTAGGAAAAATAATAAAAACCTCTCTAATTTTGTTGTTGTTTTCCATTAAGCCTAACTAGTGAAAACAAGAAACAAAAAGACAAAATTGCAGAATCTAAAGGAAATAACTTCGAGCACTCACACTGGAGGATGTGAGTACCTTTTACCTTACCTCCCCGGCAACGGCGCCAGAAAATAGCTTGATGTCTACGCACTTCTATTTTTGTAGATAGTTGTTGGGCCTCCAAGTGCAGAGGTTTGTAGAACAGCAGCAAGTTTTCCCTTAAGTGGATCACCTAAGATTTGTCGAACTCAGGGAGGAAGTGGCCAAAGGTATTCCCTCTCAAGGAACCCTGCAATCAAGATACAAGAAGTCTCTTGTGTCCCCAACACACCTAGTACACTTGTCAGGTGTATGGTGCACTAGTTCGGCGAAGAGATAGTGAAATATAAGTGGTATAGATAATTATAAGTGGTAACGGTGCCAGAAAATAGCTTGCTGTCGTGTGAAAGACTAAAGTAAAACTGAAATAAAGTTGGAAGCAAGCAAACATGTAACAGATCTAATTGCAAACAGTGTATCAATTCTTAGAAACAAGGCCTAGGGATCATACTTTCACTAGTGAACACTCTCATATAAATATATTCTTCTTTATGATACTACGCTGAACTACTCTCCGGTTGGACACTCTAATCGATGGTAGGGCTATAACAGCACACCTCAAAGTAAGCCTTTCCCATCTAGATAACCCCACACTGTCACCTTGAGTACTAGATGATTCCAACAAACACCACAATTTCATAAAGACATCCAACTCCAAATATAACTCATAACAAGTATTTGTAATCTCTAGCCTAAGTGCCACCATGGTGAGCACGCTGCCACTTTCACACACATGGGGAGAGCAGAGATTCATTAAAGCACTTGAGTAGCAGAATAGATCTATAGATTACAAGCTCATGATCTTAATAAGGTCATGCATAGAGAGAGAGAGATTAACACATGGCTACCGGTAGACCCCTTAGCCTCGAGAGAGAACTACTCCCTCCTCATCATGGGAATCAGCAATGGTGATGGTGATGGCGCTGGAGATCGATGGAGATGGCTCCTAGGGCACTTCCCCATCCCGGCAGGGTGCCGGAACAGAGACTTTCTATCCCCAGAATCTCCCCTTTGGTGGCGGCGGCACTGCGGAACTTTTCGTGGCTGGAGCCTTGACGATCTAGGGTTTATGCCTCGTGAGGCTTCTTATAGGCCAGAGGGGAGACCAAGGGGGTACCAGGGGCCACCACACCATGCCCTGGCGTGGCCTGGGGTGACCCGCGCCTGGGAGGGTGTGGCCAGGCCCTGGCCCTCCTCGGTCTCATATTCTGGTTCCGTGAGTCTTCCGGTAAAATAGGAACTTTGGCTTTTGTCCCGTCCAATTCCGAGAATATTCATTTTCTGACTTTCCTGGAACCAAAAACAGCTGAAAACAGGCAACTGGCACTGTGGCATCTTGTTAATAGGTTAGTCCAAGAAATCATATGAAAAGTACTCCAAAGTTGGAACAAAACACAAGAAAGTAGATAAAACCAAGCATGGAACATCAAAAATTATAGATACATTTGCAATGTATCAATGGTTCCATTTGAAGTTCTATTTGGCAGAAAGTGTAGAACTCCGCTACTATGGAATGGAGTTGGAGAACGTAGTTTGTTTGGACCTGAACTGATCAAGGATGCCAAAGAAAAAGTAAGACAGATTCAAGATAGGTTAAAAGTAGCCCAATCCAGGCAAAAGAGTTATGCTGATTCCAAGCGCAGGGATGTAAATTATGAAGTGGGAGACCGTGCATATCTCCGAGTTTCACCTCTACGAGGAGTTAAGAGGTTTGGAATCAAGGGTAAGTTGGCACCTCGATTCATAGGGCCTATAGGATTTTGGCTTGTAGAGGGGAGGTTGCCTACCAGTTGGAATTGCCCGAAGTGTTGACTGTTCATGATGTATTCCATGTGTCACAACTAAAGAAGTGTCACCCGGAAATGGCTGAAACACCACTAAAGGATACGGTTCCTTTGGACGAGGTTCAACTGGAAAACGATCTCACCTATGAGGAAAAACCCACGAGGATTCTGGAAACAACTGAGAGAATTACTCGTACCAAGACTATCAGGTTTTGTAAAGTTCAATGGAATCACCACTCCGAGGAAGAGGCCATGTGGGAACGTGAAGAAGACCTGAAGAAAGAACACCCACACCTATTTGCTAACCAACCTGAATCTCGGGGATGAGATTCTTCTTAGGGGGGGTACGTTTGTAACATCCCAAGTTTCACGATTGCAGATGTTACTAGAAGCATGCATCATTTCTTTGCATCATGGCATCAAACAACAAAAAGCTACATCAGATACTTTCCCAAACCCTATAGTCTTATAAAGGCAAAAAGGGGTTAAACTAAAATTAACCTCCTAAACCCTTGCAAAAGTGTTATTTTATAACCCCATAATAATCTTCTTCTTTTTACAAAATTTTAGAGACAATTCTCACTTATTTCGGAGTCCGCTTACAAAAGATATGGAACTTATAGTGAAACAGAAAAAAATAAAAAAAGAATTTAAAAAATGGGGAATCTAGCCTAGCGGGCCGGCTAGACCAACCCGTGGCCTAACCACCGCCCCGCCTGGCAGAGCGGGCGGCTCGTAGGCCGGCCCAGCAGACGCCGCCAGCAGTCCGCACCGCGCGCCTGCAGGCACCAACAGGCGGGCCCCACCGCCTCGTCACCCCCTACGAGATCGGAGCTAACTCCCAACGACCGCCGCTGCATCTGGAACGGTTTCCTGGACGATCCGGAGAGGAAATCCGTGACCCCGGGGAATTTTATGATAACTCCCCTGGCCATTTTGGGCCCACATGTCATAGGCAGCGGAGGGGGGTTTATGATAAACATAATCACCAACTGGGGGGTTATCATCAATTGTTCCCCGCGACCCCCACCCCAAGTCTCTAGCCCTTTTAATCCCCGCGACGAACCCCAGCAAAACCCTAGTCAAATTTCTCAAGAACCGTCTCCGGGCTACCGATTTCGAGATCAAAACGTTCTCGCCGGAGCTCTGCCGCCGGTGTCGTCGGAGGGTGAGCTTTCCGTCGAAACCGAGGCCCTTTCTTCCCTCTGTTTGTTCCTTGCTTCCCTCTCTAACGACCGCGTCGGCTATGCCGTTTCCCCCTTGAATAGAAGCTCGCGCCACCTGCAATTGCTCGCCGAAGCTTCGCCGGAGCCCGCGAAGATTAGCCGCCGTTCGCCGTCGTTTCGGGAGAAGGAAGCCAACGCCACCCCCGGGAACGGAACCGCGAGGAGGAGGCCGACGCCGTCAGCTGCTTCACCAAGCTGGGGGCCCATCGCACCGCCGCCGCCGACCGCCACCGATGATGCGTCGCCGTCTGCCGTCATCCATGCCCGCTCTGCCACGGTGAGTCGCCGGCAACCCCCTCCCAGCCGTCCGATTCTAATCCGACGCCTAAGATTCAATGGCCATGCCGAAGGGGTATCGGCCAACCCCCTCACGCCACGTGGCAGCACCGCGTCAGCAGCGCTGAGTCAGCACGTGTTGGCCCACTGGACCAATCCCTGGACGCCACTTGTCGTCGCGTAGCTGGCCGTCGTTCTGTCCTTTTCTAAAATAGGCAAAAAGTGCTTTAATCTCGTTAAATTCATAGTAATTCAAGTTTTTGTCCAAAAATTGCGTATAATATACCGTTGGATTCGCAAAATTGAGTAGAACACATATCTACAATAATATTGCTGGTTTACTTCAGTAACCTTGTAGTAGGATTTAAAGTTTAGATTGGAGTATTTTAATTCTAGGAAAATATCCGTAACTCCGTTTTAGTTGATTCTTGTTGCGTTGGCTTTGTATCTACGAGATCTTCTGTGGAAAATTGTTATATCATGCTGAGAGTGTTTAGATCTGTTTCGGGGTAGACTGGAAGTGTAGACCTATTTATGAGCTTGTTTATTTAAGAGTTAATCCAAAATATTTAAAATCTGTGGGAAATCGATACCAATGACATCCCCAACCCAACAACACCCCAGAATAAAACCTTGGTCGAAAATTGAATCCATCCTTGCATATTACCATGTTGCATGCATGCATATTTACGATCATGGCATTATTTTGTGCAATTTGTGATTGGATCTATGTTGTGTTTTCATTAGATTGTTTGGAGTGCGATGAGGAGTACTGTTGTGTAGAGTGCTGCTCGGATCAAGGCAAGTTACACCACTTGTACATATTTTGTCCCAGTTTTCAATACTAAGCATTTTTGCTCTTCAAAATAGTAGTATGGATGTGTAGGAGTGTTTTAGTAGTTTTACTTAGAAATATTTTGCAAGTGCGATGATTTTGTAGTATGCCATGAGTAGCTTTATGTTTAGGAATTTCCGTCCTATTAGGTTCCCCTGTTTTTGCTAAGTATTGCTTGCTATGCTGTATATATACTAAGTACCATTGGGGGGGTTCGAAAGACTCAAAAAATTTCAAAGTAAGAGAGCTCTCTCGAGCAAACTTTTCTTCTCAACACCCCCTTCAAAATAAAACTAAGTTTTCTTCTGGGCGGAATGGTTGTCGGGTCAACGAGTGGATATTTGGTGGAGGACGGCCGCCAAGGAATCAAAGAAGTCTGCCATGTTTCAGAATTCAAAAGCTTCTAGTGCAACCACAATACATATGGGCTCTGTCTTGGCTTAGTACTTAGCGGGAAACCTCACCAGGGTACCAACATTTGGAGGTTCTTGGCACGGTTGGATCCAGCTGGTAGAGGGGCTACTAGGGAAAGGCTTCGCCATGGTCTTGTCTGTAAAGGGACTTGATCGTGGATTATGGGGAAAGTGCACGACCTCTCGAGAGTATTGCAATCTGATTGATCAGCCGAGTTCACGGAAAAGAACACTCTGAGAATCTGAAGGATGGAGCCTCTGAAAGATCTTCCTCTCTCTTTTCCAAACTTAAAGTTTTATAAACCCCAAGGCGTGAGTAATATCGCCATTGGGTGGGATTTTGGGAACTTGGTGCATAATATCCAAGCGCTAGGTTGATTGGACACTTGGTGAGTAATATCCACGTGTTCCATTCGACCCTATACTACTTATCAATGTTTACAAAGTAGGGTAAACTCTTCCTCTTTTCTTCTTACTTAGAGAAAATTGGCCTTATGAAAAAGAACCCCAAAGCCTACACTTAGCCTTGCATGTAGAGATAGTCTTATTCTTTCCTTGGTGTAATTTGCCAATACATTCAAAGTATTGACCCAACTTGTTGGCTGCACATCTTATGTGCAGAATCCGAAGACTGAAAGGTGCGTATGGATCACGGGTCTTCACGCGACTAGCCTGAGGCGTTGATGGACTCAAGTTTTACTTAGTTTCCGCTGTTTTATTGGTGCATAATATCCAAGTGCTAGGTTGATTGGACACTTGGTGAGTAATATCCACGTGTTCCATTCGACCCTATACTACTTATCAATGTTTACAAAGTAGGGTAAACTCTTCCTCTTTTCTTCTTACTTAGAGAAAATTGGCCTTATGAAAAAGAACCCCAAAGCCTACACTTAGCCTTGCATGTAGAGATAGTCTTATTCTTTCCTTGGTGTAATTTGCCAATACATTCAAAGTATTGACCCAACTTGTTGGCTGCACATCTTATGTGCAGAATCCGAAGACTGAAAGGTGCGTATGGATCACGGGTCTTCACGCGACTAGCCTGAGGCGTTGATGGACTCAAGTTTTACTTAGTTTCCGCTGTTTTATTTGAGCTAGTTATAAGCTATGCAAGTTGTAATAATTGATACTCTGGATTATTCGTGTAATAATGACTTGTGTTTTACATGATATTCATCGACTGTGAAGTGCTAGCTATTGATCCAGGGACTAGCATGTTAATCACAGGGACTTAGATCCTTAACGATCCGAGGTCACAACAGAGCTCCACTGCTCCTCTCCCTCCCTCGTCACCGCTGCCACAGCGCAAGCCACCGCAGCTGGTGAGCCGTCTGTCCGTTGCCGCTCACCGCCCAGGGCTGCCTCTCCAGGTTCTGCTCGAGCTCGACCCGACGCAGTCCCGCGCATCTCTCGTCTCTGCCCCGGCCAGCGAGCCCTCTCGTCACCGCGCCCTCTCCCTCACCGACTGCACGGTAGAGCCATTGTGCGCGTCTTTGAGCCCGGCCCTGCGCCTTGTTCCCCCCGCCTTCAGCCAGAGCCCCGTCGGCCACGACCCTGTCTTCCAGCGGGAGCTTGTATCGCCACCGGGCCCCTGCCTCCTCCCGGTCTACCTCGACTCCGGCCGGACGCGTGCAGCTTCAACTCGGGCCAGCCATCTGATCCTCTCGATTGCTACCTGCTGTTGATGCTCCAACTCCGATGGTGTGTCCTGCTGGTACATGTGGGTGTCTGTGTTTTGCGAGATGGAGCAAGATACGGTCACTGGCAACCAGTTCAAGTAAGATCCCCTTGTCTGTTCGTTTCTGTGTGATGATCTGTTGGTGGACTAACGCTTTTGTGGTGTATGAGTGATGATCCATAGACGTGGTGGTATGGGTAAGATGATGCCCATGTGAAGATTGTGCGGTTCCGCCCAAAGATCCCGACACCTGAACCCAAGTCCATCCTTCACATTGAAGATCGTATCCAAGACCTCCTTCTCGGATACGATAACCGATTACATTGACCCTAAGACCCTCGGACCCGATGGTCGGGCCACCGAAGACACCTCCTTCATGGAACGCCAAGACCCTAACACGTACCCGAAGACCCGAACCCGGAGACTTTCCTCATGTATGCCAAGTTCTTCCTCCCGGACGCCAAGACCGATCCCGCTGAGATCGAACCCGAATACCTTTGGAACCCTAAGATCTTTGACCCTAGATGTCTGACCCCTATCCGAGCCCCTATTTAATTAAATGCTATATACTTGTTGCATATAAATTATTCATACTGGCATCGCATCATGTGGTTTCGGGACATTATGCCGATTCACCTAATAAATAAATATGGGGACTATATGCGGGCTATTCTAGTCTTATATTGGCCCCATTTAAATTTGTGTAGCGAACTGATGTCATGCTTTCCCTTGTTAATTCCACATTTAATTCATGGGGTAGTAAATAACTTGAACCTTCTAATTAATTGTCGGGAACCTGGTTGCGCTTAATATTGCCTAATTTCACTGCATCTTTGCCATGGCATGCATCATACATACATCATGCCGGATCTTTTGCCGTAGTATTAAATAGTGCATCCGGTGTTTCTCTAAGTGCTTTGCTTGTTCACGGATTAGGCCGATGAGTTGATGCGAGTATCGACAAGTTCTTTTGATAATGTATCTTCAGCAGTGTTTTCCAGGCGAGCAATCTCCCCCTTTCAACCTATTTTTCTTTTATAGTCTTTATTTCCTCCTATTGAACTATTGCTATCTGTGTTACGATGCTTTAGTTTCCGTGCACAATTTATATTCCTTGCAGCCTCTATATTGCCTTGGACACATCCTATTACCTGTTGTTTGTTAGATAGTCGTCCTTGCGAGTTGTAGTGATATGGGGTGGCCCGATCTTCTCAGCAAGCTCTTGGCGATGGTGATGGTGGATGATAGATAACTAGTGCGTAGCTATGATCTCTCCCGCTCGATCCCTGATGCCAATGCAACAGCTCTCGAACCTTGTAGGATATTCAAAACACCACACTCTTGCGCACGCAGCCGTGACCACGAACGGTAGTATGCAATCTACTAATTCCCAATGGAACAACAGATCACACTCAATTATAGTTGGCAGATTCGAACACAGGGTAATTCCAGAGGTTCTATGAAAGAAACAACTCCAAAATATTTTAACGTGGTCTTAAAAATCTAACTTGTGATGGCTACGGAGGTTTATAAGAGGGCTGGGGCGTCCTCCCCTCTAAACGGGCCTAAAAACAGCCATAACTTGGCCCAAACTGACTCGGTTCGACTCAAACTGATACATACCGACCCATATATGGGTTCGGCCTTATTGGCACGCAGTCCAAACGTCGTGGAACACCTCAAACATGTAATTCTTGGTGCGCCATCTCTCTCTCTTGCTCATACGTGATTTCCTCATTGCATCCTAGTGCGCCTGCCTCCCGCTCCTCCCTCGCGCACTTGTTGATATTGGAAATCAACGCTTGTCCTTCTTGCTGCAACTCTCCTCCTCCTCGCGCAACACTTGTGTTATCAATAAACCTGATCATACAAAGATGCATAGACTTAGGTAGTATAAAGTTCTCATTAAGTAAAACATCAGGTTCAATTAAGAATGAATTCACCTGATAATCATTATTGATTTGACTCAGTATTTCCTTCCAGTTCAGGCTGTCAGAATCATCATAATCCTTGTAGATATCCTCATCATCCTCCCTTTCTTCATGAAAAGCCGTCCTCGGCTTTAGGTAAGCTGAAAGTGGGAGAAACAAAAAGAACAACGTGTACGCAAAGTATATGTATGTATAACATGTTGTATTATTGTTGTTCACATGAAAAGTATGTCCAGTATACATCAAGCAACTTAAATTGCAGGTATAAGTGAAGTACAAAGAATCATGATCATGGTAAAAAACAACTAAATAGATAGTCATGTTCTTCAATATTAAATTCAGTTTTCTCAAAGAAGATCTATGATCAAATTTGTGAACAAGATCAAACCAATTTAATATGTCTGAAAACCAAATTGAATGATGCCATGCTTCAACTGCGCTACTCTGATTATTATGAACATGATCATGTTATCCAGTATGTAAAATGCAACTCAATTTGCAAATATAAGTGAAGTATAAAGCATTAGCACAACTAGACAACGAATTTTGGGATAAACACAACGAATAAGAAAACTGGGGTTCTATTCTAGCAAGATTACAACGATCCAACATAGGTAAAATTACTTGTGTTGGCTGCATTATATCAACTAGACCTGACTTTAGTTTCATATTATCACAAATTTTAGCATATATCTCACAACACAAAATCGTCGACACACAACATGTATGGCTGAAAACAGCATGTTTCAGTTCAGCGATTCGATCACAAGTAATGCATATGTGATCCACAAGAAAATTTTCATGCATGCTATATTCACCAATCAGATTGAAAGTGAAACAAGGAGAATATGTGCTAGAATTCAGAAATGAAATTTCAGAAAACTTATCCATAGCACAACTCATACTCATAGGTTCATTTAGCATGATGGAATACACAATATCAGCAGGTGGTATTCGAGCAAGTATTTCCTTATGTGTTATCAGTACCACATGATCAAAATTTGAATTTGGTAAACTATCACATGGTGCTGAAACAGTAGTGCAAGGCAAATCACAAGGAGGCTTCAGTAAAGGAATAGACTCACAATATGTTGCACATGTTGGTTGAAACTCCAAATCAGTACCAATGTCATTAACAAACTTCTCAGCTGTAGTAGGTACTACGACATCCTCCTCAAGTAACAATACCAGATTGTGTGATGCAGGTTGTAAAATAGGCGGCTCCCTTTCTTCAAAAGCAACCTGCATAGCACAAGAAACAATACCAGGAGTAGAGATGATTACATTAGGAGAAATATCCTCACATGTATTATCATCTACTACACTGATGTTTTCTTTTTCTCTCATACTCTTAGAATGGATGCTCTCAACCTCACGTTTAGTGGAATCACACAGCTCACTTTTGATAACACTCTCACTCAGCTTGGCTATGTGGCTCTCATTCTCACATGGGTTGTAATGCACACCGTGTTCAAGATGACAAATAATAGAATTGTCACCATTCGTCATGACCTTGTACTTAGCAGACAAACTGAACTCTTTTGTCCTCTCCTTGCGAAGAAGATGATACTCATGAAATTTGTCGGCTGAAATCCTGAGCATAACACGCCTCTTCATGTTCCATTTGAAAGAAATCCTTCCAACAACAGGACATATTTGAGCGTCAAACCTTCTGCTCCAAGGTTCTCCCAATAGTATGTGACAAGAATCAAGTGGTATAGGAGATACATCACAGCGCACAATCTCAGTATGCTCTTTAAAAGTCATAGGAACATCAGCGGTGTGTGAAATCAGCAATGTGCCATATGATGAATGCAAGAGATATGGCACCGCACGGGCACATGTGGGTAGCTGCAACTTTTGTACAACTTCAACGCTGATCAAATTAATAGTAGAGTTACTATCAATGGTAATGGAAGCACATCGCTCACCAATCATCACACTATGGTGGAAAAGACCATCACCATCAAAAAAACCGCGTTCTTCCTTCCAAAAAGTTCCACTACAACGCCAATTGTCGATGAATTTGTAACTGTACGTCTCCACATTATTTGTAACATCACCTGCCTCCATTTTCTGCATCACATCAACACTACTAGAAGACATGATTAGTACGTTAGTGCACAAAGCAAAATCAGTATGGTGGAAACTCTCACAACTCACTCACAACTAATAAGAAAGGAGATCTTACCGTTCCAAAGTGAATAGAGATGATCTACCAAACAAAATCAAAAACTGATGCACTGATGTGATGAAGTGAATATCAAAGGTATAGAGAACGATCACAGGGCACACAGGGTATTTATGGTGGAGCTGTACGTATGGTATCCTAACTACACCGCAAACAAGTCCTAGTGCTGATCGTATGACAAAGACCCACGGAAACACACACGGTGGAGATAAATGGGGCAATTGCAACTATGAAAATGAGCTCAAAAAGTAAGGTATGTCGGAGGAATGCTCGTGTTGCAATGCACAAGGAGAGACGCTAGCAATGTCTCAACGAAACGGGCACAAGATTGCTAACTGAGCAGCCCGTAGAGCACTAAGCACGCTAGTCTCGTAGGATAGTTATAGACACAAAAAAAGGCTTACTAAGGCTCACAAGGATAGGTACGCTATGTGGACTCAATAAAAAAAATAAACAAAAAAAAAATTGACCTGAGAATTGGTCTCTGCCACGGCAGAAAAACGGCCTAAAATCCTGCCGCGGCAGGATGCCGGCAGATTTTTTTTTCCTCTCGTACTAGTCTGTGCTAAGGCGACGGTTCAAATTTTTTTTTCAGATTTTTTTTTGGGTCACGCTAGAGCACAGACTTGTCTGCGGTCAGGCGTGAGGCAGCGAGCCGAATTTTTTTTTGCTCGCCAAGTAGTACACAACTAGGACTCTTTACTTGGATTGGATCTGACTTGATGGTAGCGGAAAAAGATGGTGGAAAACAACTAGAACACTAGAAAACAAATCTACGAAGAACAGATCTAGATCTAATCTAATAGAGGAACGCGATCAGCAACTATTACTCGAATACGATGTAATCTAGGCTATGGCAACTCTTTTTGTGGGGCTTTTTCTGTATAGGATGAAAAACACTCTCTAATCTATGGATGGATTGTGGATTGCTTACCGAGGTAACGAGGAAATCTGATACCAAGATGATATGGGGTGGCCCGATCTTCTCAGCAAGCTCTTGGCGATGGTGATGGTGGATGATAGATAACTAGTGCGTAGCTATGATCTCTCCCGCTCGATCCCTGATGCCAATGCAACAACTCTCGAACCTTGTAGGATATTCACAACACCACACTCTTGCGCACGCAGCCGTGACCACGAACGGTAGTATGCAATCTACTAATTCCCAATGGAACAACAGATCACACTCAATTATAGTTGGCAGATTCGAACACAGGGTAATTCCAGAGGTTCTATGAAAGAAACAACTCCAAAATATTTTAACGTGGTCTTAAAAATCTAACTTGTGATGGCTACGGAGGTTTATAAGAGGGCTGGGGCGTCCTCCCCTCTAAACGGGCCTAAAACAGCCATAACTTGGCCCAAACTGACTCGGTTCGACTCAAACTGATACATACCGACCATATATGGGTTCGGCCTTATTGGCACGCAGTCCAAACGTCGTGGAACACCTCAAACATGTAATTCTTGGTGCGCCATCTCTCTCTCTTGCTCATACGTGATTTTCTCATTGCATCCTAGTGCGCCTGCCTCCCGCTCCTCCCTCGCGCACTTGTTGATATTGGAAATCAGCGCTTGTCCTTCTTGCTGCAACTCTCCTCCTCCTCGCGCAACACTTGTGTTATCAATAAACCTGATCATACAAAGATGCATAGACTTAGGTAGTATAAAGTTCTCATTAAGTAAAACATCAGGTTCAATTAAGAATGAATTCACTTGATAATCATTATTGATTTGACTCAGTATTTCCTTCCAGTTCAGGCAGTCAGAATCATCATAATCCCTGTAGATATCCTCATCATAATACGTGATTTCCTCATCAGTTTCTTGCTCAAGTGCTGCTTCGCGTCGTTGTTGTTCCACCGTTATTGGAAGGTTGGCACATACTTAGTGGTGGAGATGCTTAATGGTGGAGATGATCATGACTTTAATTACAACTTGATATTAAAATACTGGGAATAGATATAACTAATGTAGAGGCACCGGTGGGAATAGATAATATTTGGTTCTTCTACGCTCACTTGTGTCCCGTAGGCCCTGAGTACTTGATACATGTTCCTTAACTATTCGCACTATCCACATACGGGAGACTCTATGAATCCCCCTTCGCCTGAGCTTGATTCACATTTTATTTCTTGGGGCCACAAAGTAGTTTGGGGCTTTATTACTATCCTGTACGTATGCCATGCTTTACTGCTTTATTTACGATTGTGCGTGGAGCACCTGTACTGTTTTGGAACGTGGAATATTTTCACGGTATCGACAAGCCCAGTCACACTTTCGGGTTTTCAGTCATTTACAACCATTGACACAAACCGTGGGTCCGTCTTGGAGCCGGCCAACTTCGTTGCAGGTAGCTTAGTGGGGTGGCCCCCTGAAATAATTTATGAAGCCTGTGAATGCTTTGTTGTGAGGCCTCGTTGCGTTTTATTTGGTTCTTCCCGAGGTTGATCGTGTGTGTGTTGATATTTGTGCACCCCTGCAGGGTAAAACTTTCTGAAAGTCGTGTCCGCGGTTATTGATGACTTGGAGCATAGTATCTCGATCATAGACAACTATAACTAAAGTAGTGCTATAAATTTGACTTTGACATGTCTAGTAATCAGTTTTACTACAATGGAATGAGTAAATAAAGTGCCAACATCTATTGAGTTTGGGACATCTTTGGCTAATTGTATCTGACTAGTAAGTATTGCAACTATAATCGAATGGTTAACTAAAACTGGCCACTACTTATGATATCAGGATGACTCATGCTATCTATATCTGACTAGTAAGTGCTGCAACTATAATGGAATGAATAAAACTGCCAACTGTGTGAGTTCCTTTGTTTGACTTCCTCATTTGGTCTCGTGGGGGAAATACCATGATGGGTATGATTGGTGTTAGTATCAGGTTGGTCCCGAATAGGTCTCTCTTATCCCTCTCTAATAGCCGACAGTTGCATCGAGTCTCTATAGGTTGTTTAGTGCATGCTGCGCTGCCGCTTCAGTCCACCATACCTATGTAAGAGAGAGCCACCAAATTCTAGCCTCGCCATGTACTGGCCTCAGTACTGACCGCTCTCTTTTTCCTTTGCCCTTTTTCAGCACCCCTTTTGTTTTAGCAGGTATAAGTTCAACATCGTTAGCAGGGTTACCCTACTGGCTTGACCTGGGCAGGGTTATGGATGCCATTGGTTATTCTCTAGGACTCTTAGTACAATTTGCTTCTTATCTGTACTCGGATGTTGTATCATTTCCAAGGTGATTTGGATCTTTGTACTCTATCTCTGTATTCTTGACTCATGGAGTCATTGTTGTACATATATGTTCTGTGGGTTCCATCATGGACTATTGTGTAATGATATTACTTTGTTTTTCCACCCGCACGCAAGTGCCTGGTGGGCATCTTTGAATCGTTTCTATGCGGGTTTGGCGGAAATCGCTCAAACTTGCATAGGTCCGATTCGACGGTTTTACAAAGTGGTATCAGAGCTCAGCAGTTACGATACCCCACTGGTCCAGCCTATAGGAGAACCTAGCAAACAGCCGATGTAGAGTGTCAAAACTATTTTGCCAAATCGATTGGATAGATCTGATTAGGTCTGATTTTACCCCTTACCCCGATGCTATTCTCCTCTTACCTCTGCGTGTTTTGAATCTGCTCTCTTATCTTTTCTTCAAGTCCAGGAATTCTCGTGGTTGGGTTTCTGTCGTACCTTCAGGGTTTCGCTTCCTCCTTTGGTAATGGTGCTTCTACATCCGGTCTTCATGCTATCCGAGGAATCATTCATGTGTTGGACTTCTCTTTGTTCCTTCTTGTGCCTTCTAGTGTTTTCCAACACGACGACCTCATCTACATCAGATCCGATGAAACCCTGCATCACTCCTTTGTTTCCAAACCTCGCTTGTCAAGATCTTCAGTCTGAATTCTAAGAGTTGGTTGCATAATTCTCCTATTCATGTGCAAAGTAATGCTTTGAGTGTGGGATGGAGTCGCGACCATACCACTACTCTTATCATTCGCTTCTTTATATTTAATGGTTGGATCGATGCAATTTTACTCCTTCCATGGAAGTTAAAGGTGGCCTTACCTTTCGATACCTTTATCTTCGTCCTTGTTTCTCCGGAGTGTTCTCTCGACAGACGTGAACAATGACTCCTTGTTGGTGGTGTTGACGATTCCAAGATGGAGTAAGCACCCTTGTTAGTGGTGTCGCGAGGATCTACACAAAGCGAGAAGACTCATATCGCCAGCCTTCTTTCGGTACCATGAGGCGGATCTCGAGTGCGAATTGTAGCACCCGGCTAAACCAGTACTAGAAAATCGCTATGTTTTTGTGTTGCGCATCATCATGACCGCATGCTCTTGTCATCCTGCCACATTGCATTTGAGCATCGTCATGTCATCATGCATATAATTTGCCTAAAACTATTTTCTAAATGCCTATCTTTGTTTTCTAAATATCCCATCTTTACTTCAAATGAAAACTCTGGGTCTACCTAGATATTTTTATTTGTCTAAAAACTAATTACAATAGTCTTATAAATGAACAAATAAAACTTACATTATTTTTGGGAGGCAGCCAGCCAGGCCCAAAAGCCCAGACGGCCACCTCCAGACCAAACCCTAACTCTACCCTATCTAATCCCATCTAGTCCCAACCTCACCACGCGCTGCCGCAACACACATGCACGCTACCTGCGGTGCACCGCCGTTGCTCGTGCACGCTGCGTCCCGCCCGGCTCCACAGCCCTCCTTGCACGCTCTCGCTATCGACCTAGCACCTCAACACGATGCACCCCGTGTTGACGCGGCCACCTTGATCCTATCGCCCCGCGCGCGACTCTTCCCTGGTGGCCTGGACCCACCTCCTCGTCTGTCCCGCATCCCTGCCCATCGCGTGACCATGCGTGGACCCACCCCATCGACGCGTCTCCTCCCGCGATTCCCATCTTGATCCCATCGCGTGGCCTCTGCCTCGTGCGCCGCCTCTGTCCCGTTCAGAGCCGGCCGCCGCTCCGCCGGACGACCTCGCCGGAGCTCCACCGCTCCTCTCCCTCCCTTGTTGCCGCTACCATAACGCAAGCCACTGCCTCATGTGAGCCCTCTGTCCGTCGCTGCTCGCCGCCTAGGGCCGCCTCTCCAAGTTCTGCTCGAGATCGACCCGACGCCGTCCCGTGGGTCTCTCGTCTCTGCCTCGGCCGGCGAGCCCTCTCGTCACCGCGCCCTCTCCCTCACCGACCGCACCGCAGAGCCGTTGTGCGTGTCTTTTAGCCCAGCCCTACGCCTTGTTCCCCCCGCCTTCGGCCGGAGCCTCGCTGGCCGCGACCCCGTCTGCCTGCGGGAGCTTGGCTCGCTACCGCCACCGTCTCTGCTTCCTCGTTCGCCTCGCTGAGCCCTGCCTCCCGCGGAGCAAGCATCACCGCGAGTTCCTCCATCTTCGTCCCCGTCGACCTCCGCCCCGCGTCGGGCCCCTGCCTCCTCCGGGTCTACCTCGACTCTGGCCGGACGCGTGCAACTTCAACTCGAGCCAACCATCTGATCCTCTCGGTCACTACCTATTGTTGATGCTCCAACTCAGATGGTGTGTCCTGCTGGTACGTGTGGGTGTCTATGTTTTGCGAGATGGAGCAAGATATGGTCACTGGCAACCAATTCAAGTCAGATCCCCTTGTCTGTTCGTTTTTGTGTGATGATCTGTTGGTGGACTGATGTTTCTGTGGTGTATGAGTGATGATCCATAGGCGTGATGGTACGGGTAAGATGATGCCCGTGTAAAGATTGTGCGGTTCCGCTCAAAGATCCCGACACCTGAACCCAAGTCCATCCTTCACATCGAAGATGGGATCCAAGACCTCCTTCTCGGATTCGAACACCGATTCCATTGACCCCAAGACCCTCGGACCCATTGGTCGGGCCCCCGAAGACACCTACTTCATGGAACGCCAAAACCCTAAACATGGACCCGAAGACCCCGAACCCGGAGACTTTCCTCATGTATGCCAAGTTCTTCCTCCCGGACGCCAAGACCGATCCCGCTGAGACCGAACCCGAACACCTTCGGAACCCCAAGATGTTCGAACCTAGATGTGTGACCCCTATCTGAGCCCCTATTTAATTAAATGCTATATAATTGTTGCATATAAATTATTCATACTCGCAACGCATCATGTGGTTTGGGGGCATTATGCCGATTCACCTAATAAATAAATATGGGGACTATATGCGGGCTATTCTAGTCTTATATTGGCCCCATTTCAATTTGTGTAGCGAACCGATGTCATGGTTGGCCTTGTTAATTCCACATTTAATTTACGGGGTAGTAAATAAGTTGAACCTTCTAATTAATTGTCGGGACCCTGGTTCCGCTTAATATTGCCTAATTTCACCGCATCTTTGCCATGGCATGCACCATACATACATCATGTCGGATCTTTTGTCGTAGTATTAAATAGTGCATCCGGTGTTTCTCCAAGTGCTTTTCTTCTTCACGGATTAGGCCGATGAGTTGATGTGAGTATCGACAAGTTCTTCGGATAATGCATCTTCGGCAGTGTTTTCTAGGCAAGCAATCTCCCCCTTTCTACCTATTTTGCTTTTATATTCTTTATTTCCTCCTATTGATCTATTGCTATCCGTGTTACAATGCTTTAGTTTCCGTGCACCATTTACATTCCTTGTAGCCTCTATATTGCCTGGAGACATCCTATTGCCTATTGTTTTATAGATAGTCAGCCTTGCGAGCCATAGTTGCTTGCTCAGGTGCTTCTTCACGTCGTTGTCGTTCCACCGTTATTGGAAGGTTGGCACATACTTAGTGGTGGAGATGCTTAATGGTGGAGATGATCATGACTTTAATTACAACTTGATATTAAAATGTTGGGAATATATATAACTAATGCAGAGGCACCGGTGGGCAATAGATAATATTTGGTTCTTCCACGCTCACTTGTGTCCCCTAGGCCTCGAGTACTTGATACCTATTCCTTGACTATTCGCACTATCCACATACGGGAGACTCTATGAATCCCCTTTGCCTGAGCTTGATTCAAATTTTATTTCTTGGGGCCACAAAGTAGTT
Source organism: Avena eriantha (assembly GCA_910589775.1). NCBI lineage: Eukaryota > Viridiplantae > Streptophyta > Magnoliopsida > Poales > Poaceae > Avena > Avena eriantha. Next base: position 273,051,902 of record OU342741.1, read on the forward strand.
TGGGGATTTATTACTATCATGTACTTATGCCATGATTTACTCTTTTATTTAGGATTGTGCGTGGAGCACCTGTACTGTTTTGGAACGTGGAATGTTTTCGCGGTATCGACAAGCCCAGTCACACTTTTGGGTTCCCAGTCGTTTACAGCCATTGACACAAACCCTAGGTCTGTCTCGGAGCCGGCCAACTTCGTTGCGGGTAGCTTAGTGGGGTGGCCCCCTAAAATAATTTATGAATCCTGTGAATGCTTTGTCGTGAGGCCTCGTTGTGTTTTATTTGGTTCTTCCTGAGGTTGATCATGTGTGTGTTGCTATTTGTGCACCCCTGCAGGGTAAAACTTTCTGAAAGCCGTGTTCACGGTTATGGACGACTTGGAGCACAGTATCTCGATCATAGACAACTATAACTAAAGTAGTGCTATAAATTTGACTTTGACATGTCTAATAATCAGTTTTACTACAACGGAATGAGTAAATAAAAGTGCCAACAACTATTGAGTTTGGGATATCTTTGGCTAATTGTATCTGACTAGTAAGTATTGCAACTACAATGGAATGGTTAACTAAAACTGGCAATTGCTTATGATATCAGGATGACTCATGCTATCTATATCTGACTACTACGTGCTACAACTATAATAGAATGAATAAAACTGCCAATTGTGTGAGTTCCCTGGTTTGACTTCCTCGTTTGGTCTCAAGGGGGAAATACCAGGATGGGTATGATTGGTGTTAGTATCAGGTTGGTACCGAATAGGTCTCTCTTATCCCTCTCTAATAGCCGACGGTTGCATCGAGTCTCTATAGGTTGTTTAGTGCATGTTGCACTGCCGCTTCAGTCTACCATACTTATGTAGGCGAGAGCCGCCGAATTCTAGCCTCGCCATGTACTGGCCTCAGTACTGACCGCTCTCTTTTTTCCTTTGCCCTTTGTCGGCACCCCTTTTGTTTTAGCAGGTATAAGTTCAACGTCGTTAGCTGGGTTACCCTTCCGTCTTGGCCTAGGCAGGGTTATGGATGTCATTGGTTATTCTCCGGGACTTCTAGTCCAATTTGCTTCTTATCCGTACTCGAACGTTGTATCGGTTTCAAGGTGATTTGGATCTTTGTACTGTATCTCTGTATTCTTGACTCATGGAGTCGTTGTTGTACATATATGTTCTGTGGGTTCCATCGTGGACTATTGTGTAATGATATTACTTCTTTTTTCCACCCGCATGCAAGTGCCTGGTGGGCATCTTTGAATCGTTTCTAGGCGTGTTTGGCGGAAATCGCTAAAACTTGCATAGGGCCGATTCGAGGGTGTTACAACCTACTGTTGGGATCCCACATCGGAAGGTAATTCTAGTTCCATGATGATACATTGCGAGTGATTCAGTGAAGTTGTTCTTTAACTACCTTGTTTATCTTTCACCTTTCGTATGACTGAATGAGCACATGCTTTATGTCCTAAAAAATGAATGAACCATTGCCAGTAATGAATTAGGGCCAGTAATATGCCTTCCAAAAATATAGTGTATGTCGACGTCCCTGCACTACTAAGTTCGTTCATTGTCAAAATATGAAAGGTATTATTAACCAGCATCTCAATTGTGAGCGCAACACAGTGAAGCCGGGTTTCTTTATCTGTTTGTACTTTTAGGCCCTCCTCGGATTGTAGGAATCACATAGGATTTTTGTAGGACACCAATCTTTCCTTTTTGGATTTTGCGTTGGGATTAAAGAGGAATTGTGTAGGATTTGGATCCTTAGAATTTTTTTCTATAAAATGCTGTTTGATTCGAAAGAGTATAATCCTTAGGAATTCCTTCAAAGGATTCCTTTGCACTCTATTTTGGAGGAAAATTCCATCCACTCCAACCTCTTTGTACAATTCCTTTGGTCTTCCTCTGCAATCAAACACCACTTGATCCAAAATACTACAGGCATCTAATCCTATAGGATTCAAGTGGACATGCCTCTATATAAAAAAAGTGGTGCTTCCTCTTTTGAAACTTACAACAATCTCCACCATTAAGCATGACACCTGCGCCAGCTCCGTCCTTTCGCTTGGACCCGTCAAAGTGCATTGTGCAGAGGTAGGACATATCTGGATTGTCGGGGAGTTGGTTCTCCATCTAGTTCTTAAGAAAGTCCGGGAGAACTTGCGACTTGATCGTGTCGTGCTTCTCGTATGTGATGTCTTGTGTAGAAAACTCGATTCCCTAGAGCACGACTCATCCGGTGGCGTCAGGATTATTAAGTGTATGCCCGAGCGGGACGTGGTTTACCACCACGATTGGGTGCTCCTGGAAGTAGTGGCGCAGTTGCCTGGCTGTCATGAAGACGCCATAGGCCAGCTTCTGGTAGTGTGGGTACCGCTGCTTTGTTGGTGTGAGCACCTCGCTGAGGTAGTATACAGGGTGCTGAACCCCGTGGACTTTATTTTCTTCAGCTCGCTCTACCACGAGCACAGTGCTGACCACCTGGTTGGTGGCGGAGATATAGAGCAGTAGTGGCTCCTTTTCGCGAGGCGTCACCAGTACTAGCGAAGTGGATAGTAGACGCTTGAGGTCTTCGAATGCTTCTTGTGCTTCGTTTGTCCACTCGAACTTGTCAACTTTGTGGAGGAGTTGGTAGAAGGGCAGTGCCTTTTCGCCCATTCGACTGATGAATCGACTGAGCGCCGCGATTTGTACGGCCAGCTGCTGGACGCCTTTTACGTTCTTCGGTTTCTCCATCGCCAGTATGGCTTTTATTTTCTTCAGGTTTGCCTCGATCCCTCTCGCAAAGATGAGATACCCGAGTAATTTCCCAGATGGTACACCGAAGGCGCACTTGTTTGTACTGACCTTTATCCGGTAGCGGTCGAGGTTAGCGAAGGTCTTGCGGAGATCGTCGATTAACGTGGCCTCCTTGGTTTGGATGACGATGTCGTCAACGTAGACTTGGATATTGCGACCAAGTTGGTTCTTGAGGCAAGCCTGCATGCACCGCTGATAGGTGGCTCCTCCGTTTTTTAGCCCGTAAGGCATCGTGTTGTAGCAGAACACACCAAAGGGCGTTGTAAACGCCATTTTCTCTTGGTCTTCCTCCTTAATTCGAATCTGATTGGAGCCTAAGTAGCCACCGAGGAAGCAGAGGCGCTCACATCCCGTAGTGGAGTCAATTATTTGATCGATATGTGGCAACGGAAAGTGGTCATTCGGGACGTGAAGTCCACGCACATCCGCAGGATATGCGTGTCTTTTTAGGCACGAGCACTGTGTTTGCGAGCCTGGTGCTTTCCTTGATCTCGCGTATGAAATTTGCGTCGAGGAGTCTGTTGATCTCCATTCTGACTGCTTTTGCTCTTGGTGCAGACAGTCGTTGTATTGTCTGCTTGACTAGCCTTGCGTCTAGATTCATGTTGAGTGAATGCTCGGCGAATTCCTTAGGAGCCCCTGGCATGTCCGCTGGACACCAGGTGAAGATTTCCCAGTGCTCACGGAGGAATTTGACGAGCGCGAGTTCATATGCGGAACTCAAGTTGTTGGCGATGAGTGCCGTCTTGATCGGATCCGTTGGGTGGACCTGGACTTTCTTCATGTGTATCGATGAGTCGAATGACAGATCGGGTGAACTTGGCCTGCTCAGGGGAGGCAGACTGTTGTCTGTCGACTCCTTCAATCTTGCGAGTTCCTCCTGCATGCCGAAGGACTGGGAGATTCTGTTAAATTCCCTGTCACAGCTGTCGGACCTCTCGAAGCTTCCATTGATTGTGATGACGCCGTTCGGTCCTAGCATTTTCATCTGCAGGTAGGCGTAGTGCGGTACTGCCATGAACCTAGCAAATGCGACACGTCCGAGGATGCAATGGTATTGCAAGTGATAGTCGACGACTTCAAAGTCGATGCACTCTCGCCGAATGTTTTGCAGCATGCCAAACATGACGTCGAGGTTGATTTTGCCCAAGGGATAGATGCCCTTGCCAGGGACGATGCCGTGGAACGTCATGTCTGAGACTTCCAGACAAGTTAGAGGGATCCTCATCGTATGTAAGGTACTCGTGACATGAGGTCGATGCCGCTCCTACCGTCCATGAAGACGCGACTCTTATCGAAGCCTCCGATCTTTGCCTCGAGAACGAGGGGACAGTGGCATCGACGAGGGACTTGACGCGGATGGTCGCGCTTGTCGAAGGTGATGCAGGAGTCACTTCCACTTAGGTACTTAGTGGTGGAAGGTGGGACGCCCTGTTGACTTGGCGAGTGATGGCCTTCTGCACTTGATTTGAGGGACGCCCTTTTTGGATCATCATGTTGCCTAAGGCCCGCGGGTATGGTTCGCCTCCATGGTGCTGGACTAGCGCCGCGACAGGTGGTGGTGATCCGAGCGGTGGTGGAGGAGCTCCATGTGCTACGGCGCCCGGGGCAGCTCCATAGCCCCTGTTGATCGTATCGTGATTCATCCGAGCCAGACCCTCGTGGAGTTTGAGAAACTCGCGGCAGTCCTTGAGGAGGTGTCTGGATTTCTTCTTGTCGTCGTGCTTGTCAATGTAGAAGTGAATGTTGCATGGTCTGGACAGTTTGTCCTTGATTGATGTTGCGGGTGCCTCCTCGTGAGTGCGACGACGCCACACCTGCGTAGTTTTTCCGCTCTGGCAGTATCCACTGCTGCGATAGCTGTTGTTGCGGTTGTCGTCGCGTTTGTCGGCGTAGTCGGCTATGACCATATTGAAGTCGTCGCGGTCGTCGTAGATGCGCATTCGACGCTTGCCTCGGCGGTCGCATCTGCGCCCAAGGTCGTCGTCATCGTCGGAGTGGGTGCGGTTTTTCACCGAATCTTCTCCGTCGGCCCATTGCTTCGCGATTTCCATCAGGTGGTCGATCGTTCTGGGCTTCGAGCGGCCCATCTCCTCCCTAAGCTCTATGCGGCGAACCCCGTTGTTGAATGTGTCGATTGCGCGGTCCTCCAAGATGTTTTCTGCGGAGTTCTTGATGATGTACCACCTCTAGATGTACGAGCGTATCGACTCGCCAGACCTTTGTTGGCAACTTTTTAGTTCTTCGATTGATGCGGGCCTTTTGTAAGTGCCCTTGAAGTTGCGCACGAAGCTGTAGACTAGCTCTTCCCAGCTACGAGTGGATCCACGCGAGAGGTTGTTGAGCCATGCGTGAGCGGCGCCCTGCAGCTACAGCTGCAGGCATAGCATGGTCGTGCTTCGACTCCCGCCGTGGAGCCTAATGGAGGAGATATGATCCTCTAGCCAGATCTTCGGGTCCTGTAGGCCATCGAATTTTGGGTTCTCCGATGGGAGCTTGAACCCTTTAGGCATTCTCTTTTGCCTGATGGCTCTGCTGAAGCATCTGGCACCACAGAGCTCCACGTATTCGTCCTCCGAGTTAGTCGAATGAGCACATCTTGCACGCATTTTGTCGACTTTGCGCTATGTGATGTCATCACACGCGTCGTAGTCGCGATCATGCCGCCGTGAGCAGTGACGATGAGACAGGTCGTGGCTATCATCGCTAGACGAGGGCGAGGAGTAGCGTTTTGCCAGAGCCTTGCTTTTCTTTGAATTCGACATTGGCTCCTTGTCGAGGGAGGCCTCGATTAGTCCCAAGCCCGCGATCATAGATCGGTGCATGGCAGCTCGTGGATCTCCAGCTGGCGGCTGGTTGTTGAGGAGGTACATGGTGACCGTTGTTATCGTAGCTTGCAGCGTCTTCATGAGCACTTTGCTCCGCGTATCCACCATCATGGAGCTAAAGTTGAGGACTTTCGCGGCTTCCACGCGTTCTTGCTCGGTTAGGTGGGCCAGTCGAGATCATCTTTTGTTGGCCAGGTACTCGTTGCCTTTGGAGGAGGATCCTCCGTGGGAGGAGAGCCCAGCTCGCCAAAGGCTTTACTCATCTACCACCTTTTTACGCGCCTCGAGTTGCGCGATTGCTTGTAGCTGGCATCTGTATTCCTCTTTCAGTGGCCAATGGTAGCCCATCAGCATGTCCTGCGAGGTGTTGTGGGGCAGAGGATTACCCGGTAGAGCTTCTTGATAGCGGGCCCACTCGTTGTCGTTGAGCCTGATCAGTATACGCTCTCCGGTGTTTTCGTTGACTATGACCCGTTCCATTGTTGATGGGCGTGTCGTTGCCACCGTTGGAGGGGCCGCCGTTGGGTATGCCGCCTTTGGGTGGTCCGGTGCCAGATCCGGTGCCGGCGTTTTCCAATTAGCGGTGGTATCACCTGTGTTGATGACGGTGCACATGAAGTGGTTGGAGAAGCTGGTGCTCCCGCAACTTTCATATCCAGAGCCGTAGGCTCCATCTTCTGTGGCTAGATCACCTAGATCAGATCCGCGACTACTATCATTGTTCGTGTTCTCAGCTGTTGCCGAGGCGTTGAGCTCGCGGAGGGTGCCGATTGGTGGCGGGAACCACGACGCTGGAGCAATTGCGGGTGCCATTGGCTGATCAGGCATGCGAAGCGTGCCTAGTTGACCAACCTGTAAGTAGAAGCTCCCAAACGCCAGGTTGATCCCATCACCCACGGACTCGAAAGCCGGGCGAGTGGCCGACGTGTGGATGGTGAAGTCGAACGCACCGAAGAGTTGGAAAATCTCCATTGTTGTAGAGTTGTAGATCGCAGTTGATGGGGCAAAAGAAGCCGCAACATCAGCACACCCAGTTCCCACAGACAGCGCCAATTGATGACAGTTTAACTCGTCAATGCCCATTGTTATGGACTTGGTTTTTCAATAAGGAGGGAGCGCTGGAGGCATTAGTCGGCTAGCAAACAAGCACACAGGGACACAAGGTTTACCCAGGTTCAAGCCTCGTAGAGGTCCCTACTCCTGCTTGTTTGCTCTTGGAATTAACGAAGGAATCGAAGATCACCAGGGTGCGCAGATGCAATCTGGCGATGGTGGTGAAACTAGGGTTGTGATTGTCCTCCTAGCCGCCCCCTCCCAGCCTTTATATAGATAGGCTGGGTCTTGGGTAGCAGGTCGAGTCGGTTACAGATTAGGGTTCGCCCCTTTAAACTTTCTATCTTAAGCTTCATCTTGCGCTGCAAGCAATGAAAGAATCCGTGGATCACCGGAATCTTGTATTGGGCCTTGGCAACACCGTGGGCTTCTGCCGTATCTAAACCGTATATGCCAAGCCCGAGTACCTGTAGGGTATACCCATGTCACCAAGCCTTTAGGGTGACCAATTACTGCCCGTAGTCTCTGCATGAACCATGTCCAGCTTTCATTTGTTTCACCCTCAAGAACAGCATAAGCTACGGGTAGAAGCCAATTATGCACGTCCAAAGCACAAGCAGAAGCTACATGTCCCCAGAACTTCCCTGTTAAAAAAGTTCAGCCTATTGCCAAGTATGGCCTGCAGCCGTCTAGGGACCCCTTCCACCATGCTTTCAGGCAGACAAAACATCTCTTGAAGCATTTCTTATCTTCCTGCTTATACCTGACCCCCTTGAGACCTTTTCTCTTCCTTTCACAACCTCATAATCGATGTCAACAGCACTACCAGGTGATGTTTTCTCTACCTCAGCTTTCAAACTATACAAAATGTGAAAACTATCATTCCACTTTCCTTGAATGAAGGCTACAGCCATCTTCTTCCCATCGAAGACTCTGTGGTAAGGAATCAGAACGTTAAACTTTATGCTAATCTCTGCTCTAGGTTCAGCAGGTCGAATGTTATGATCCTGCCTCACCCAGTCAAGTACAGTAGCAACAATCCACTTGGTAGTCGCCGATCTAATTTTATCACTTAAAGAAGTATTAGGGCAGTTGTGTTTCTTAGAGTTTACTTTGATCTGCATTCGATAAGAATCCAAATAAATCAGAGCAAATTATCAGCAAAATAGATATGAGAAAGACTGAAACTAAATGTAGCTATTGCAACCTAAAATAGGTGTCCACCCCGCATTGGAGATCCATGTAATCTCCATTTACACACATTAATTTCCCTAAAATGCACTCTAAATCTCTTTCGGTCGCTCTTTTCAATGATAAATTTGAACCAACTCTAATTGCATAGGTGGCAACTGCATATGTGTAGTCCTCCATAGTCTCAAAGACAGTCCCCTCATCAATTGTAGGATTGTCCGTGTCAAAGTGTATCACTGGCTTGTCCTCGTCTTTGTCATCGTATCTACATCCCATTTCCACATCTTCACATTCCTCTTCCTTATCAGCCCCATAGTTAGGCTCAAAGTTCGAATCAACCAAATATTCCCTACTATCCATCCTATCAGGGTCAGCAACCACCTCTGGATATGCTTTCTCATCATCATCCACACCGCCACACATTGCACTGTCTTCATGCTTGCTTGAAAAAGCATCATGCTCAAGGACATGATGTATAGACGTCCTGCGGTTACCAACACATTTCCTTGCCATCACCACAGGACTAGAAATGCTAATTGGGGTATGCAGAAAATAAATCACAGTTCTTACCCTTCAATGAGGCTCCATACCTCCAAAGCTATGCACCCCGCTTCCTCTTCCCATGTTTTGTTCTCCTCTGTTCTCTCCAGACTGAAAGGAAATTACGTGCTCTCCAGCTGTGAAGGACCCATCTCCGTGTTCTCAAGCCACACAGGATCCATCTCCGAGCGGGATCCGGATCACCAACATCGTTGGGCGCCTAACCCAACTATCGACTCTCAATTTTCGTTTCTAGACGAGCCTGGGTGGTGGACGGAAGCAAGGAGACAAGGCAGGGAGGGGAGTGGAGGGGACGTGAGGGGATGGCAGGGAGGGGAGAGCGGGAGGACGACTACCCAAGGGGAGGACGAGAGCGGTCCATGACTAAACGGTGTGGCGGCGGTAGGAGCAGAGGAACGGAGCGGAGCTGGTTGGGACAAAACATCGAAAATTGCACAGTAATGTGTTGGTGGGTAGCACTAGTCCTCGAACCTGGAATGCACGCCATCGAAGGTGGAGGAGGCGGGCCCGCTAGTCAGAAAACATGCCACGTCGTCATCCCCTGTTTCTAATGCCCTTTAATAAAAGAAAACATGCCACGCCGTCATCCCTGTTTCTGATGGTGTTGCTACAATTCTACGATACGTAATGGCATAGAAATAATATCGTATAAACATAAGGGCATAGTCGTGAACTTTTCTAAAATGCAACCCTATCTCCTACCTGTCCTAGTACATTGCTTGATGAGGTGGATAGCCGTGACCGATCTTTTTAATACGTTTGCACTCTTATGCTAAGAAGGGAAATAAAGATTGAGCGGTTAATGCAACGAGTGTCAAATTATTACCCTCTCAGGAAATGGGAGATGATTATTTTCACGTGTGCCCGGAGTCCAACCCTACTGTCATTCTGTCTCTCCCCTTCTCTGACAAACCACGGTTCACCTTGCGCAGCACCGCCACACCGAACCACCTAGGGTAACATGGCCCCACCTAAGCAGTCGCCGCCGCTGCCACGACAGCCACCAAAACTGGGGTATGTAGCCCCTCTAAGGCAGGCCATGAAGCTCTACTTCAAGGCCGGTCTCCCATTTCCCTTCCAGGCGGATGATTTCTCCGAGTGTACCGAATTGGCTTCGGCGGCAGCGCCGGCGTCGTCGGTGCCGGATGCGGCGAGCAGGGCCAAGAGAGAGATGTGGAGAAATCATGCGGTGGCATTACAACATGCTCTAGCCAGGGGGAACAAGATATGTATCAAATCATTCATGAGAACATGCCACCGAGGGTACAAACCCTTGAACAGGGCAGCGCTAAGGTCTAGGAACTCTCGCGTCCATGCTTCGGCGCGGGCTACCTTACCGCAGTGGGGGAGGCTGGGAACAATCCGTCTGCGGCAAAGACACTCCATACAACGCACCGTCTTAGGCCGTACCGCGACGGCGACCAAGCGTCTACACTCAACATGTTGGATTGTTCGATAGCTAGAGCCAGCGGCGGGCATCATCTCAGCGCTGGAATTCAGGTTCTAGTTCCCACACAGACCTGTGATCCCCTAAAGAAGATGCCAAATTTCAGTTTTGAAGAAATTGTTGCGGTGGCGTATATGGTCCTACTGAACCGGGACTAGCGCACGCAAAGCGGTTGTGCATGAACGATGCAGATATCTTGTAGTTTTGCAGGAAGGCAATAGATCAGTTTGGGTTAAATGATCAAAGAACTTACGTCCTTTCAAGGCAACTAGCCAGCCAACTTTTCTGGTGGAGATCTGCAGTTTCTTCAGTGTAGAATAGTTAAGTTCAGACTTAAGAATGGTTTTGTAGATGAAATGCTCACGCATTCTTCTATAAACTAGTAGGAAGTATAGCCCACATTTGTGCAGATATAAGACCCTTTTGTATGGAAGCACTATTGTTGTAAACAAATACTATCAAGTATCTATTTCCTTCAATTACTACTCGTGGTTAAATCCAGTTAACTACCATTTTTTATCCGAGGCGGATAAAATTCAGACGACAGTTTATGTACAGATTTTGCGTCTTCTTTGTGTGCTGTAAACTATTTTTCATTTGTCTTGTGCTGTCTACAAAATGGTCATGTAGTTCAACGTGTTACAAAACCAGTAGATAGTGTTATAAGGATCATCAGGTAATCTTTGTTTGAAACAAGAATCATTTATTGTCTTCCGGATCGCTCATTATTTGGCACAATAATCTAGGTGCCTTGTACTTGAAGAGGAGATGAACTACATTTTCATGGTGGCCACCGAATTGACATTGGTTATTGCTAGTCCACCCACTTTTCATGAGGTTGTCCTTGGTTATTCACAGAAATTATAAAGCACGATGTTCAACACAGATGCATTAGACACACATACATCAAATTCATTACCCACACATACTACATCGATTCAAACTATTACATATTTTTAGTCGATGCTAATTTCCTGCTACGCTCTCCATACTACAAATTCATTAGACACACATACCACATCAATTCACTAGAGCTCTGTCTTCACTCGAGGGAAATCAGAACCACCAGCTTGTCCAAGCCCAGTTCTCCCACCAAAACTTTGTGCGCCGTCGAGAAACAGTGGTGGTCCTGTGCCATCGATCCTTCCAGGCCAACACTGTAGGTGACGAGGTCACTTTCTAGCCGCCTCTTCGGGGTCCTGAATGCCATGTACCGATTGCAGAACATCCTCCAGAAGGATGCTGACCGGGTGCTTCCAGCAAAGTTGTCGCCCTACCCTGCTTGGAATCTGCACCTCGTACATCCTAGGAATGGCATTAGGATCTTTCAGCCATGCCTTTACCTCGATGACCAATCTGTCGCTTGGTAGCATGATCTCCACCAGCTCACCGCCAAGGCTACTGATGACCTTCCTGAGGTCCTCCGACTCCCAAGCATCCAATGGGAGGCCATCAAAGCCGAGTTTGGAGAAGAAACGAAGCTGTCCCAAGAGATCGTCCCACCCACAGGCGCGATGTCAACACATGAAGCTCATTTTCTCCCCGCAACACTCAAAGAATAGGAAGAATGCAAAATGCGCTCGGTGTTTGAGTTGTGCTTGAACCGGATGAAAAAATCGAATGGCAAAGCACATACCTCAATCTTAACCTCATTTCGTCTGATCCCAAAACGAGACCTGAAAGCCAATAGCAACTCTGCCGGCGACACGGCGAGATGGATGCCTAGCACGGTGGCCATGAGAGTGTGGTCGTCGAACTGCTGTGCCAGGGCTACCATGCTTCACGGGAGCACGCAACTGCCTGAGGCCGGTCACCGGCCAGGATCGCTCGACAGGACGCGCTCCGCCGTGTGATAAGGACTAGCTAGAGGCAAGATACTAGTCTAGGGACGCGAAGCTCTGATATGGCGGACGATGCGACAACGATGGCCGCGAGCTTTGATTAGGGGTGTGGGAAGTTGACCGGACATGGCTGGAACGTAAATTAGAGCAAGTGCAAGCTCCAATCTGAGACGAGCTACCAGAGCTGAGCAAATGTTATGGGGAGGGAAGCAGGGGAGAGGAGTAGAGCAGAGTAGAGCAAAGAAATAGATATGTCCACAAAGGGGTAAACTAGTCCACGGCTATAAAAGATAACAGGGAATACTGACATGGCAGGCCAAGAAGAGTTGACCTAGTGGCGGTATTTGAGTTGAACCAGTTTTCGTCTGGTTCAAACGACCGTTTGGCTGTTAGACTTGTATTCACCCCCACTTGGCCCCTCTGAACAATTGGAGATTCTACTACGGCCCCTCCACGAGATTTCAGCCAACTCGGGTACCAGGATGCACTCGCCCGGGAACTTTCGGGCCGCAAACCAACAAGCCCATTTTCCTATATTTGGTTCTTGTACTTTGTATCACGTAGAATTCAACATTTATTAGCTATTTCTAATACTTGAAAACTGCCGTAACATGGTTTAGAGAAATGATGGAGAAGATTCTAGAATGATGGAGATGTGTGTTTTGATGTTTGTGCATAGCATTCACTTTGCTAAAGACTATCATTAGTATCTTCTAGATGCTAGAATGGAAAATAAGATCCAATGGCTGGTAATGTTCGGATTCGCGAGTCTCAGTCCAACGGTAAATATTCGAAGTTATTCGTACACTATATAGTAGTAAGAAATGTGGGGTGGTGGCATTTTTCAAGTAGGGTGGGCCAAGAAGGAGCAGATACTTAAGTTCACAACTTAACACGGTTAGTGGAAGTGCATGTTACATCAGGGACCTCAAAAAAATAAAATTAAACCAGTCCACATATTTAATACAAAGGACCCTGAAAATAAGCATCGAAAAGCAGTCGGGTCTGGCTCTCATTATTCTCCACCCACTAGCCAAGGCATACTCTTCGTATGGAGTACTAGAACACTTGTACTTGCTTAACAAACAAAATCAGCGTCGTGCTCACTTTAACCAGATGTTGTTGATGAAGTGCACCGAATGTGATGGGACGTATCTTATCTTATCTTATCTTACCACTATATAGTGTACGAAAAACTTTGAACATTAACCATTAGAACAAGACAAGCAAATCCAAATATTGCTAGATGTTGGATCTTTTTTTCCATTCTAGCACTAGAACATTCTATTGATAGCCTTTAGCACAATAAACGCTGCTAGTGTTTACAAAAGTGTGGCAAGCCAAACTATGGAAAAAAACCAAACACATACCAAATTGCCAAACTTACGTATGTTATCTTAACTTACCACTATATAGTGTACAAATAACTTTGAACATTGACCATTAGATCAAGACAAGCAAATCCAAATATTGCTAGATGTTGGATTTTTTTTCCAATCTAGCATCCAGAACATTCTATTGATAGCCTTTAGCCAATAAACACTGCTAGTGTTTAATAGTGTGGCAAGCCAAACTATGGCAAAAGACCAAACACATACCAAATTTCCAAACTTACTATGTTATCTTATATTACCACTATATAGCATTGTCCATTAGATCAAGACAATCAAATAATCCAAATATTGCTAGATGTTGGATCTTTTTTTCCATTCTAGCATCCAGAGCATTCTATTGATAGTCTTTAGCACAATAAACACTCCTAGTGTTTAATAAAGTGCGGTAAGCCAAACTATGGCAACAACCAAACACATACCAAATTGCCAAACTTTGGCTTGACAAATTGTGGCTAGGAAACAAACACTTCCAAAGTACTAGAAGCAAATATACACCCATATATTTTATATATGTAGATCAAATTTATAATTTATTGAGCTTTACCTATTATAAAATCTTACAAGTATATAGTATACGAATGAATAAATTTGAACTTTGATTGTTGGATCAAGACTGGCAAATCCAAAGATTGCAAACCGGTGGATCTTCAATCCATTCTAGAATCTAGAAGCAGATTCTATTGATAGTCTTTAGCACAATGAATGCTATGCACACAAGCCTCAAAACACTTCTCTATCATTCTAGAATCTTTCAGACATTTCTATAGACCATGTTACCAAAAAATTGAAGTATTAGGTATAGCTGACAAACATTGACTTCTACGTTGAGTTCAACATGATACAAAGTACAAGAACCAAATATACACCCATACTTTATAGATGTCCATCAAAATTATAACCTTTTGAGCTTAACCTATTATATAATCTTATCTTAACACTATATAGTGTACAAATAACATTGAACATTGACCGTTGGATCAAGACTAGCAAATCCCAACACTGCTAAAATTAAGTTAGATCTTCTATCCATTCTAGCATCTAGAAGATTCAATTGATGTTCTTTAGCGCAATGAATGTTATGAATAAACTTCAAAACACACTTCTCGGTAATTCTAGAATCATCTTAGTCACTTCTCTAGAGCATGTCGAGTATTAGGTATCTAATAGTAGGTTGATTTCTACATGATACAAAGTACAAGAACCAAATACACACCTAGTACTTTATGGACGTAACTCTTAATTATAATAGGTAAAGCACAAAAAATTATAAATTTGATCAACATATACAAAGTATGGGTGTATATTTGGTTCTTGTACTTTTTATCATCATGTAGAAGTCAAAGATTATTAACTACCTAACACTTGAAATTTTTTGTAACATTGTCAAGAGAAACGAGGGAGAAGATTCTAGTATGATGGAGAAGTTTGTTTTGAGGTTTGTGCATAGCATTCATTATGCTGATGACTATGAATAGAATCTTCTAGATGCTAGGGCCTTGTTTGATTTGTATGATAGGAAAGCATAGATTATCGCGAGCCGCAGGAGACGACTAGTCATGTACAACCATTTCGAGGAAAAACATAGGATTACAATGTCATGCCCACTTCAATCCTATAAGAACCCATATATATGCAAGAAAGTTTGTTTGATTCCATCGAAGGAAAAACAAAGGATTCTAAGAACGAGGTTTCGGCACGGATGTTAGATTTCCTATGCAATCTAGTGCAAAGGATTCCCTAGGAAAATTTCCTATAGGAATCAATCATACAAATCAAAAAACCATTATGCAATTTTTTTTATGGGATTTAATCCTATAAATTTCCCATGTAAATCCTTTGAATCAAACATTCCCTAGAATGGAAAAAAATATCCAACAGTTGGAAATGTTGGTCTTCGCGAGTCTTGATCCAACGGTCAACATTCAAAGTTATTCGTACACTATATAGTGGTAAGATATACTACTCTTGTTGCTCCATGTCAAACCCCGAGAAGAAGGACACACACACACACCACATACACATACTCTCTCTCTCACACACACACACACACACACACTCACACACACACACATATACACACACACACTCACACACATACACACACACACTCACACACACTCACAAAGATTGCTCTTGAAGTTATACTATGAAACTATTTCGAAGGTGTAGACGATTGGTCAATATCTTGAAAATCACCGATATTTCTGAACGACTCAATATCTTGATATATATATGAATTTGCATCATGGCAACTCTTACACGGATTTGAGAAAAAACAAAGAAGATAAATAAAAATGAATAAATGTAAAGGGTCCGCATGACATCCTCTCCTATGCAGTCCTTCCATGAAAAATGGTAAACATGAGATTTGAAACATTCAAAAAAGCCGTCATCACATTAGATATGACCTGAACACTCGAGGGTTTCTCGAGCCGAATGACCGATTAGGTCATGTCCATATCTACATCATAGTTCCTGATAATGTTCCAATATTTGGTAGATGGGTGTGTCTTGCCATGGTATACAATAATGCTGGGGTGGGAGTTTCAAACTAGTATTAGGAAAAACATGTTCAGATTTCTGAGTATATCTTTAGGGTCCGTGTTGTAAAAGTGTAGGTCCTAGATGTATTTTGGTTTTCCTTTTGTACCGATATGTAATTTTTATGCCCACCCTTGGATTTTAACACGCACCTTCTTGGTACTTCGGGGCAGATTCCTCGTTAGAAAGAAAAAAAGTTCCCAGTGACCGGAATTATTTTGCACACGAATATTTTGGATCTGAATGCCCTAGAACCAATTTTCAGAAAAAGGACTATTTTGCAAAACTTAAGTAGTTCATACTTCTACTGAACTAGGGGAACCAGAAAATTAACCCCAAAGCTACCAAAGAAAAAATGGAGGAAAAAAATGAAGAGCGAGAAGAGATTATTAGAGAATCTAAACGGGAGGCAGCGTGAGAGCAGTGAAGGAGTTGAAGGCGGTGTGATGTTAGAGTAAAGCTAGTTTGATGGGTTTATGACAAGAGGTACAAGTACCTACTACTAGTAACATAGTACTACTTACTACTAGTAGTACTACTAAGTTGTCTCTCTCCTTTGCTGTATTTGACCATCCATCCTCTCTCTCCCCTCCTATGTAGCGCCCCACGCGCATCAGACGGCTCATCTCTCCCTCATACAACTGTGTGGCACCACACACATGTGCCTTGGTACGGCTGCGCTGTGTGTGTGGCCTGTTTTTTCCTTTTTTCTTGAGAAGAGTCTCTAGCGTGTTGGTGAGCTGCCTTGGTGTGCATATATAGGAAGAGGACATCGCAGATTTCACAATGTCCTGCTCCATGTGTTGCACAAACCACCACTTGGACAGTTTTTGTACTTTGTGTCGTGTAGAAATCAATCTATTAGCTACCTAGTACTCCACATGCTCTAAATAGGTGACGAAGAAGATTTTATAATTATCGAGAAGTGTGTTTTGAGGTTTGTGCATAGTGTCCACTATGCTAAGGAGACTAGCAAATTGCACGTGAGACTCAGATAGTAGACGTATGACATATCATCAGTATACTAGTAAAATACACGTGCCACACACATATATACCGTATGAACTGTGATTTAACAAACATTAAGTCAATAGTCTTGTTAGAGAAAAAATGTACACATTAAGTCTATTAATAATAACTATCTACACATACTGAGAATACAACCTACTGTGTTATAAAATTTTGGGGGTGGTGCCATGATGGTTCTAGAACATGGTGGTGTTTTCTCTAGGTACTAGTATTCAACACGAATCTAGCTGCTCTGAACCATTGGATCTAACAACCCAATGGTTAGGATTGGTGTTATGGATCCAATTCAAAACTGCTCTATTATAGTAGTAGAGATAGAGAAAATAAGATCACACAATATAGTGTACGATACAAATAACTTTGAACACTGACCGTTGGATCTAGACTCGTGAATCCCAACATTACTAATTAACCTTTGGATCTTTTATACATTCTACTCCCTCCATCTAGTAATATAAGACATTTTAGCTTTGTGAAACGAATGTATCTAGATGTCTTTTAGCATATAGGCCTATACACTAAAAGGCATCTAGATACATTAGTTTCACAAAGCTAAGATGTCTTATAGTTGTGAACGAGGGAGTAG
This sequence comes from Avena eriantha, assembly GCA_910589775.1. Lineage (NCBI taxonomy): Eukaryota > Viridiplantae > Streptophyta > Magnoliopsida > Poales > Poaceae > Avena > Avena eriantha. The sequence goes on from OU342741.1 coordinate 273,069,156, forward strand.
GATCTAGAAGATTCTATTGTTAGTCTTCAGCACAATGAACGCTATGCACAAATCTCAAAACACACTTTTTCAATAATTCTAAAATCTTTTTTGTCATTTCTCTAGAGCATGTCGAGTATCTCTACTACTATAATGGAGCAGTTTTGAATTGGATCCATAACACCAATCCTGATCGTTGGGCTGTTGGATCCAATGATTCAGAGCAGCTGGATTTGTGTTGAAGGAGTAGTACCTAGAGAAAACTCCACCATGTTCTAGAACCACCATGTCACCACCCCAAAACTTCATAGCACGGTAGGTTGTATTCTCAATATGTGTAGATAATTATTATTAATAGACTTAATGTATGCATTTTTCTCTAACAAGACTATTGACTTAATGTTTATTAGATCACATTTCATACAGTATATATGTGTGTGGCATGTGCCTTTTACTAGTTAGATAGGAGTAGCTAGGTTGACTTCTACATGATACAGTACAAAGTAGAAGAACCAAATATACACCCGATACTTTAAGGACGTGGCTTGCAATTAAAATTATTTTTTGAGCTTCACCTATTATAATTATAATTTTATAGTCCCGTGCAAGGCACGTTCAACTTTATAGTGGATGTCGAGACCATGCTGGTGGTGATAACTGCTTACGACCGTCTCTTCGATTTCTGCATCAAGTACTGTATCTGAATGGAAATGGATTTTTACTCGTGTGGAGACGAGGAGGCCACCTCTCACAGACTTGACCTTCTTCCTCCTCCTCTTTGCGACTATAGCTCTTCTCTTCCAGATTGATTTGCCCATTTTCATTCCTTTTTGCTGTGCTACTTCACCCGCATGACCGGGAACAAGTCTCGCCACAGAAGGGCTTGTTCCGAGATGGTGAAGCTGGCGGAAGAGAAGAAGTCGGCTTGTCATCTACCATTATGTTGCTACCGGTACCAAGCGATGCGACGATCAGAGGGTCCAAATCGAATCCATCGGCTGCAGGCAAGAGGTCTTCAACTCAAGGTTCTTCGAAGCCGCCGTAGCCAGGGATAGATACCTTCAGGTAAATCTCCGTTCTTGCCCAACTTTCCATGCCTTTGACCATTTCTTGATTCACTCATTTACCTAAAAAAACAAATTCTTCCTCAATGGTGTTTTCAGGTCAGGCAGTATTCGAATTCCCTCAGCACTCCTGCCTGCAGAATCATCTTCACCATCACCTATGGAGACAGATACCTTCAGGTAAATCTCCGTGCTTGGGCAACTTTCCATGTCTTTGAATGTTTCTTGATTCACTCATTTCCCTACGAGTACATTTTTTCTCAATGTTGTTTTAGGTCTGGCCGACTTCGCATTCCCGCAGCACACCTGCCTGCAGAATCATCATCACCATCGTTGATGGAGGCCGATCGATACAGCCGCAAGGTAAGAAATCATTCGAATTGTGATTCCGTGTCCCTCTTCCTTGATAGTCCTCTCTGTACACTTCTGAATTTACACTCCCAATTCATCTAACCGGATATTGGCTTTGAGATTGAGTTTATGGTGAAAAAGGTGATGGGCGATTTATGCATCAAGACAGCGGATAGAAGCGCCCTCGTCAAGGAGTGCACTAGACTTTACTCCAAACTCACCGCTGATAAGGTCGGGCTTAGCCTCCTCGGGAATCTCGCCATGGAATACTTGATTGAGGATGACAAGCTGAAGTGGTGGAACATTGTCATGGTGGAGATGCTGGGCATAAGATTTGAACAGATCCAGGACCTCGAGGACCAGAAGGACAAACTCCTGGCTGAGCTGGCAAAGTTGAAGCGTGAAACTACCGTCGATCTCCATCAATGAGCCGGCATGTGGGAGACCTTAGTTAGTACTCCATCTTTTTTCACAATATAAGCCTATTTATAGAGCTAAAACATTTTACGAAAAAGGCTTATATATTATGGAAAAGAGGGACTAGTTCGTGATCGGATATATAGATTGCAAAATGGCCCTAGTAAATTGAAAAACCTTTATTAGTAGTATGAATGTATGATCATGTACTTGCTAGTAAGTTATTTGGTGAATCTAACATGCATCACCAGCCACAATGTTGCCAGAGCCAATTTTGGGTGTGATTATCTTTCCTACTATACTATAATTAGTTATTATTGCTTCCGTCCCGAGCGATAGCTACCTTGCTATCCTTGCCATGCTCATTTCACCAACTTCACTTGCTCAAAGCCTCCATTCTTCTGCCATCTTCGGATTTTGGTCATGCTGATGGTAGTGGAAGTGGTATCCCATTGATGGTGATTTAGATTAGGACCCCAACTTTCTCTCTGTATAGCTGCAGTGTAGTATAATAATTGCGCCAAAGCTTATAGGGGAAGGAAGAGGTAATTGCTGGGGATCCCTCTTGAACATATGTACACTCTCCACAATTTATACATTGAAGGGATAACCAGTTTTATAGCAATTTAAAAGAGTTTTGGGTGATTTTGTCAAATTAATTCAACCTTTAACTGCATGTCTGCTATAATTTGCTCGACAAAATTAGAAAACACTATTTAGTTATTTAGTAGTATATAGATTCTTCCAAATTTTGACTAACTTGTGACATCTATTTTGATACGAAGGGAGTAGGATTATGCGTTAGCTACATACATGGCCTTCATTCTGTATAGTGTCAACCTGGTGGGATAATTCTCTCTTGAGGAGAGAGGCCTACACACTAAAAGGTGTCTAGATACATTCGTTTCACAAAAGCTAAAACATCTTATATTTTGGAATAGAGGGAGTACATAGGATCTAATAAAGAGGAGATAGAGGTACATATATGAGTAAAAAATGATAGTTGCAAGAACAAGATGATGAATGAATATTCTATCAATGGTCTTCCCGACAATTTGTCACCCTATTACAGAAAAATGGAACAATTCCATGAAAAATGAAACAATACGCATGTATTAGTTTTTATGTGACACAATTGTGCCCCTTGTGCCATGACACACACCCAGAAATTATGTGGAAGTTCTTGGACCGAGTCAACTACATCTATTCCGTCGCAAAAAGAAAAAGGAAACTATATAAAAAGGAAACGATGTTGTGAAACTAGGTCGAACTTTCTTATCTTATCTTACCACTATATAGTGTACGAATAACTTTGAAGGTTGACCGCTAGATGAAGACTGGCAAATCGCAACATATCTAACCTCTGGATCTTTATCATTCTAGCATCTAGAAGATTCAATGGATAATATTTAGCATAATGAACGCTATGCTAAAACTTCAAAAAACAATTCTCTATCATTCTAGAATCTTCTCTATCATTTCTCTAAGCATGTTACAATTTTTTGAGTATTATTATGTACCAAGAACCAAGTATACACCCAATAATTTATGGATTTGATGTGGCTCAAAATTCTGTAATAGTCTTTTGAGCTTTACCTATTATAATTTTACTAGTAAAAGGCACGTGCCGCACATGTATATACTGTATGAAATGTGATTTAACAAACATTAACTCAATAGTCTTGTTAGAGATAAAATGCATAGATTAAGTCTATTAATAATAACTATATACACATATTGAGAACACAACCTACTATGCTAGGTGGTGACATGATGGTTCTACAACATGGTGGAGTTTGCTCTAGGTACTACTCCTTCAACACGAATCCAGCTACTCTGAACCATTGGATCTAACAGCCCAACAGTCAGGATTGGTGCTATGGATCCAATTCAAAACTACTCCATTATATACCACTAGGGTATGTCCCGAGGGAGCGAGATTCTCTCTGATTAATTGACATGGTAAGTCAATAGTCTTGTTAGAGAAAAAAATGCATACATTAAGTCTATTACTAATAACTATCTATACATATTGAGAATACAACCTATTGTGCTATGAAATTTTGGGGGTGGTGACATGATGGTTCTAGAACATGGTGTAGTTTTCTCTAGGTACTATTCAACATGAATCCAGCTACTCTAAACCATGTGATCCAACAGCCCAACGGTCAGGATTGGTGCTATGGATCCTATTCAAAACTACTCCATTATAGTGGTAGATACTAGTAAAAGGCCCGTGCCACACACGTATATACTGTATGAAACATGATTTAACAAACATTAAGTCAATAGTGTTATTAGAGAAAATTAAGTCTATTAATAATAACTATCTACACATATTGAGAATATAACCTACTGTGCTATGAAATTTTGGGGGTGGTGACATGATGGTTCTAGAACATGGTGGAGTTTCCTCTAGGTACTATTCAACACGAATCCAGGTGCTCTGAACCATTGGATCTAATAGCCCAATGGTCAGGATTGGTACTATAGATCCTATTCAAAACTGCTCCATTATAGTAGTAGAGATAAGTGATGACATGCCATACTTTCCATCTCATAGCTAGAGATGACATGATAGTCTTTTATTTGAGTCTCATGTTTGTTTTTTTGAAATGGGGATACCCCAGCCTCTGCACTCAAAGTATGCACATATCTATTTTATCAAAAACCAAGTATTGAGTACAGTTTATAGATCAGATAAGGTTGATACAAACACCAACTATGTGAACAAAGCTAAAGGTATCACAAGAGAACACACATCTCACGTGCAAGGGACATGCAAATTTTTATGCAAATACTTACTTCAAGAACATAGTTGAACCGTAAATTTGGTCAATAATATATAACATATTTAATATTTTTACCATGGTATTTATATTCGAAAGACGATTCCAATGGTACAATTTTTGTGACATATAATTCATAAATTGGTGACCGAATTTACGGTCAAATTATTTTTTTCGAGTACATATTTGCCTAATGAACCGGAATGGAGGTAGTATACTACATAGTATATTTTCCCGAAACGGGGAGTGTACATGTTTGATTCGTAGGATAGGAAAATCATAGGAGTAGAAAAATATGTAAGATTGCAATGTCGTGCCCACTCCAATCCTATAGGAATTCATATGAACCAAAGTGTGTTTGATTCCACCATAGGGGCTTGTTTGATTTGTAGGATTTCCAAAGGATTCTCATATGATTGAGTTCCTATGGCAACTATTCTACCAACACCGTTCGATTCATAGAAACAGACCCCTCGGGATTATTTCCTATGGAACTATCCCTAGTCTATTCTAAAGGAAAATTTCCATTAGGTTTGATCTCTTGGAAAAATTCCTATGTATATCCTAGTGAGTAAAGGCTACTTGTTTGAAAGCTCAAACTTCATATAAAAATATTATAATCTTTCCTACACTTCCATCAAACACCCACTTGTGCCAATTACCATGGTTTTCATTCCCATAGGATTCAATGAGGCATGCCACGCCAATCCTCCATTTTTCCTAACCCTTCATTTTCCTACCCTGTGAATCAAACAAACCCTAGGAATCTAAAAAAGAGGTATGGGTGGACGTTTGATTTCCTATGAAAACTAGTACAAAGGAATCCTTAGAAAAAATCCCTATGGGAATTAATCCTACAAATGAAATGGCCATCGTAGGAAATTTTCCTACAGGATTTAATCCTACAAAATTCCTAGGTAAATCCTTTGAATCAAACGGACCCTAACTAGAGTAGGAGTGCTTGAAGCAGATGTCGTGCTTGTCACTGCGCATAGTTTTTTTGCAGTAGGGACTACACGGAGTCTGCACCTGGGAAAGGCTGCTGGTGCGTTCATACCTCCCATCGCATTCGATGCACTTCCTCAAGCTCGACTCCTAGCTAGTGTAGCAATAATCATAGAGTAGAGATCGCCAATTTTTTTGGCGGATTCATTTCGTTCTAAAGTGAGATCACCAAAATTTGCATGACATTGGCGGGTTTTTCTTTGAACTACCCGGCGCCATGAAATTCAAAAGTTTCGAACCTACCACCGGCGCCCATACATACAAAACACGCCGTGTCCCACATCTCTCACTCTACCTCAGAGCCGGAGCATCTCCCACGAATATGGCCTCGCACCACTGTTCGTCCCCACCACCAAAGCCTCCTCACCAGGTACCTTTGTGACCAAAGGCACCACTCCCTTGTTTAGCAAGATGGAGCGGCTTCCCCATGCTGACGACCACCTCGCCGAAGCATGCACAACGTCACCGGCAAACATGACACAGTTGCTGCAAAGTCCCATCTGCTTCATGGACTCCCTGGTCTCCGGCACCAGAGAAATGGGCAAACGACGCCCCCCCCCCCCCCCCCCCCCCCGCGTTCGATTGCACCAATGCAAAGCGTAAACTCATCTCCTCCCCATATGAAAGTTTTTGCACACTTTATGCTTCCTTTCATTATGCACCTTATTACTATCAAAAGTACTTTGTCGTTTGTTGTAGTGTACTGCATTCTTTCTCATATACTCGATCGTTACTAAAGTTTGCTAGAGCCTTCATTACCATCGTTATGAAGCTCCTCTGACATCTGTGGAATATCTCGTAAAATGATTCTAGTTGGGGCGTAAAGGTTTATAGATAGCACAACTGTTATACATAAACTCTAGCTGACGTCCTGAGCCAAATTAGTATGTCATGGCTCATGTTTAGAGTATAACCAGGCGGGCCCTGCTAGTGATGTTATCAGTATTATAGTCGAGGCTACAGGTTAGTCGATTGTATTGGAACTTCATGCTCTTTCTTCTCACTCAGGGTGACATATGGTTAGAGTACTCATAGCGGAAGTAAGTTACTGTACTAGAGTTGTGATGGGAATCATTGTTTTCGAGTTGTCAACCCCATCAAGTACTCCTAATAATTTCCTATTTTTTCAAACGATTCAATGATAAATCTCAAAAGCTATTTTCTTCCAATGTAGGAAACAGAGTCAGAACAAGGTCTCAGACTCTACTTAAGCTAGTTGAAAATGACAACCAGGCCAAAAAAGAAAATAATGCAAAACATTAGCATAAAAAGTTTCTTCCTAATCTCGCACCAGTTGGTCTAGTTGCACTGGCGGATGCAAATAAAAAAATACACATCCCACAGCCGCCAGTAGCCAATCCGGTTACCTAGGAAGAATTGGCAGCAGAACGAGTTTCAACAACAGGTTCTCAGCAACGAACTGGTAATGATCTCCCAACGAGCTTTAGTACTGATAGAGACATATACTCCCTTGCAAATGAGCGTGACACCAAATTTGTTATGTGTTCAAAGACTAGTAGTAGCATGCCGTTTTATATGTAATATGTATAGATTGATATTTTTATGTAATTTATTTTTGTTCCACTGTGACGAAGATTAACAAGGGAGCCGACAATGGGAAAAAATCTTGAGCATATGCTTGAAATAACTAAATCAAGACTTCCGATCACATCTATAGAAGGATTCAGAAGGCCAATGGATCCACATGAATATGCTTATATAGCATCGATCATAGGCATTTTCGTGATGAATTATATTCCCTTCTTTCCCTCATGGAAACACCACCAAAAAAACCTCCAGAATTTTGAAGGTTTACTGAAGAAGTTACATGTAAGTCACCTGTCTCTTGGACATACGTCGTTGCTCTGTCCCTTGTCTTCTTAGCTTACCGTTTGTTATATATGCACCTCATTGTTGTCTACAGAGATTTTTCATGTTTGATGAGAATAGCGAGGAAGTAAAGGTTGTTCTCAAAAGCATATACTCTGCATGTTTGTGCCAGCAGCACCATAGTTAAAGAAGCAACACTTCTCTAGAAAGTGTTTTAAGGATGTTACAAGAACGTCTCCTGTGGATCACATGACTGCCGATCAGTGGGGTGTTCTTCTCCACCACTAGCTTGATCAAAAGAATGTGGTATGCTTTGAGAAGACTGAGACTAGATGGCATTGTCAAATCATATTTATGCATGTGTCTTGCAAGTCTCGTTTTGTAGGCCATCGCTCAAAGGAATTCTTCCAGTCGTAATAAAGTATGAGTACTAAGTCGTATAGGATCCCGTAGCATAATTGGGAACCTCTACCAATTGGTAAGGACCTGTTTTTTTGTACTGTATATTTTAAATAAGTATGTAACTAATGTTGTGGAACCTGTATGCATCTTATCTTTCAACCTCCGTTTCCACCATGTGATGCAATTTATTTTTGCTCGTCCAAATGCAGACAAAGTCTAACGGGGATCCAGAAAATAGTTGACTCTGCTGGAGAAATTTGAGGGATGAAGTCTTCTCTGCATTTTGTGATGTTGCACTTGAAGTGATTTGTATGTATAAGTTTGCTATGCAACCTTGCTCGGACTGCTTCTCAGTTTTGTTTTCAAATTTCATTCATAATTTGCAACTAAAGTCAGTTTCGGTTATGAATTGTACAAATAGTTGGCGTATCATGCACCTCATGGTGTTTACACAGGAAGCCACATTTGTAGTCATGTTAGTAAATGACATCAAAAAAAGATACACGACAAAATGATATTTTTACTGAAGTGTATAATATGCGTTATTAGCACTGCCAAATATTGCAGTTAATGCACATGTTAAACCTGTCTGCATGTTTCTCTGTAGTAACTTCACTTCTCTTACCGATGTCTATAAACTGATAACTTTATAGGCTAAATTGAAAGAGGAGCTGGCAAATCCTAGGAAAGGTTGTTCCATAAAAACTCTAAAAGAATGTGTGGATTTATTTTCCAAAGTACTACAACGCGGTGCTATAGCCAAGAATATGTTGCTATGTAATGTTGGGTTCCCATCGAGCTCGTCAAAGTCCAAGTCCAAGTTCAAGTCCAACTCCAAGGCCATTTCTTTGCATATTCAAGTTCTAGAGGAACAACTCCAAGCCAAATAATCGTTATCAACTTCCCTAAGTGTATACAGTGAACATTTGATTGCAAAGTTAGAAGAAATTTTAATTCGGCTGGAACACTCCAAAAAATAAGGGGAAAGTCATGAAGAAGCTCAGTATTTGTGGTTGAGCACTAACAGCTTAGGTCATTCTCTTTGTCGTGAAATGGAACCTGAAGCTAAAAGTATTTTGTTAGTGCACTAGTCTGCACTTGTTATGAACTTGGGTTGTTTCCTTGTTGAGACATGTCTACAATTTGTATGGTACCTTATATTGTACTACCTCTATTTCAAAATATATCCCTTTTTAGCAAAGCTATTTTTGCTTGCTAAAGATCCTTATAGTATCAAATTTGGAGTGGAGGTACTATTAGGGAACATAATGCACCAATATGGAAGTAGTATGATTCATGAATGCGTGATATGTGGATTGCTAGCCTGCTTAATATTGGTGCTTTATATGCTGCTGTGTTGGATTGTTGTGTACTAATATATGTGTGGATGGAGAAAATTGCATCTAACACCAGTCTTTGTGGCATTTGTTGCACAGAACAAAGAAACACGACCTTTTTTGTGGCTAGCACGGTTTGTGGCTTAAATGTTTCCACCTAGCCCAAATATACATCTTAACCTTGTTAGAGCATCTCTAACCCATCCCCAAAACCACAATAGAGGAGTAAATTTTACTCCTCTAACGTCCGAAGCCGCATCGAACCTAACCGAACCCCTATCGCCATTTAGAGGAGAATAAATATAGGACTTGCCACCATGACCTCGACTCCTTTATTTTTCTCCCCCACCCGCATGCTCGCTACCGGCCACCTGCCCTTCTCGATGCCCTTCGCTAGATCTATTCTCCACCGACGGCCAGCTACCCTCTATGCTTCTCCTAGTAGCCTATGTTGCCGGAATCGACTGCCACGAGCCATTTTCTCCAGGCACAAATGCGTTGTCGAGCTTCACCTGATTCCACGCACTGTGGCCGGGATTCACTGAGAAAAGATCGGATCCTCGAGGCCAAGCACCTTTTGGCACGACTACATGCCGTTGCAACTCCCCGACCGAGCTCGCATGAGCACCACCATGAGCACACGCGCCGCCACTAGCTCCAGATCCGGCACCAATAGGCACACCGACACCAGCGCTTGGACCCGCATCGGCATCTTCCCATAACGGCCCCGCTGGTATAAGGTGAGGAAGAGATAAGCTCCAGGGTTCTTCGTAGCATTTTTGGTTATAGCTCGTCAATTTTCTAATCTAGATGATTCTTCGTAGCAAGGTGAAGAAGAGAGAAGCTCCATGGTCCGAGGATGACAACAATGATTTGTACTTTGCTTGGCATCATCAATCAATTGTTGGAGCCGACCAGCCTTTCCAACAATTTTGGAAAGAAATACATGCCAATTTCAATGAAAGAACTACTGGAGATGCAAGGTCATTAGTATCGATTATGAATAGGTGAACTTTGCTAGTAATTTTCTCCAATGCGGGAAATCTATGAATAAATGGAGCGTGCATGTATGAATAATGGTGTATGAACATTGATCTTCTCTCTTATTCATCTTGTTAAGTATGAGCTGACGTGAGATTTTAGCAAATTAGGATGATGCTATTACTATGTATGACTAATTTATTGATATATATTTATATGAACCACGAATATTTATGTTGCACATTTCCATGTATTCATGCGCTCAAATTTGCAAACTTTGCTCAAAAAAATTTACTCCTCTAAATTATTGGGGATCGGTTCTGCAGCAAAATTTAGAGGAGTATATTTGCTCCTCTTAAGGATATCGAGCCTTTTGTTCATCTAAATTTTTGGGCATGGGTTAGAGATCCTCTTAACATATATGTAAAATGCATGTGTATGTGTCCTTGCCAATTTTTCATAATTCCTTTATACTTAAAACACTTCTTCATATTTCTAAAGTATTGTTACAAGTAGAATTGTATTAAAAAATTGCATACTCCACAATTTATTTTACCAACATGTGAACAAGTTAAGAAGTTCATTTTGGCTAGGTGTATAAAATTAACCCACAAACTGTGCTAGATGCAAAAAAAATTGTTTTTATGTTTTATACAACAAATGCCACAAATGTTGGTGTTAGCTGCAATTTTCTCATGTGAATGCGATCAAACTGGTTATGTGTGGCTGCACCAATATGTACTAGTATGATATAGTATATTATGTTACAAGTGTTGCTATCCTAGATCATTGATCGTAAGGTTTAGGTTCTCAAAACAATGCCTTAGCCCTTTGTTGCACACCATATTCATACGTGTCATGTGAAAAATGGAACTACATTTTTAAATCGGAGCTCAACATTTTCTTTCACGTCTAAATGTATTGATGAACAGATGGAGTACGACCTACAAAAAAGAAGTTATACAATTTTTCTATTTTATTACTTGTACTAGTCACATTCAAAACTGTACTCGAGCAGCAAATCCTCCCGCCGTCCCTCGTAATATTTTTGAATTAGACATCATGGTATCCAAGTTTCTACCTGACGAGGGTTTAGCTCATCAATGCCCATTGTTATGGGCTTGGGTTTTGGAGAAGGAGGGAGCGCTGGAGACATCTATCGGCTAGCAAACAAGCACACAGGGGACAAAGGATTTACCCAGGTTCAGGCCTCGTAGAGGTCCCTACTCCTGCTTGTCTGCTCGTGGAATTATCAAAGGAGTCGAAAGTTACAATGGTGCGCAGATGCAATCTGGCAAGGGTTGTGGAAAGTAGGGTTGCGTGTGTCCTCTTCGCCGCCCCTCCTAGCCTTTATATAGATAGGCTAGGGCTCAGGTAGCAGGTCGAGTCGGTTACAAGTTAGGGTTTTCCCCTTCAAACTTTTTATCTTTAGCTCCTTCTTGTCCTTCAAGCAATCGAGAGTCCGCAAGTCACTCGAGTCCTTTCATCCGGGCCTTGGCAACACCGTGGGCCTATACGTATTTGGACCGTATATACCAAGCTCGAGTACCTGTAGGGTATACCCATGTCAGTAGCCCCCGAGTGCCCAGTGGAATCACAGATTCGACTGGGGACTTTTTGAAGTCTTCGAGTGCCTGAATGAGTAAATTTTCAACTGCTTTTATTTATGTCATATGGATTGTTGATATACGTGCCTGATATAACCAAAGTATCGGTATCAGTTAACCACCTTAGGGTAAAACAACGCAATCTACTCGAACTCGAGTCCCCGGACTCGAATCTGGAAAAGTGCTGGCATAATTCGGCTCAGGCCGCGGAGGTCTTATAGGAGTCGAATTCCAGTTATATGGGTGTGAGCACTCGACGCGTCCGTCAAGGCATGTTCATCGTGCCTATAGGCACGGATATATTTCTGGTAGTGCGCAGTTAAATGCGTTGCCAGGCCTTATTCAGGTCTTACCTTCACGCTGTAAGCGCGGCATCCGAATTTTATCATCGCGGAGACGATTCGGGTGACCCAGGAGACGTAGTCTCTTTGTAGGGAAAATTATGAGGCGGTGTCGCCATGAGATGCGAGTGCGGATGTTATCAACACACAGTTTTTACATAAATAATCATAGGGTGCGCGACCAGCTCTCCCTATGGGAGTAGCCTCCGAGTGCCTGGTTGAGTCGAAGACTCAGGCAAGGACTAAAGAACTTTCACGACTGCTGTCGTCTTTTGCTTGTTTGTTTCAGTCGAAGACTTAGGCAGGGACTAAAAAACTTTTGCGACTGTTGTCGTCTTTTGCTTGATTGTTTCAGCCGAAAATTGTTTTTGGCGCTCCCTATGGGAGTAACTCATGTCCGTAATCAAACCGTGTCTCGAGTGGTTGGGTTTGATTGTGATTGCCCACGTTCCTGCAATAAGAAAAGAGAAAATCGTAGGGTGCGTGACCAGCGCTCCCTATGGGAGTAGCCCCCGAGTGCTTGGTGGAGTCAAAGACTCCAGCAAGGACTAAAGTAGTCGAAGTTTTCCACTGCGTAGCTTTGATGACGTCATTGCTGACGCTTGTATGACCTCAGTTTCCCGCGTGAGCGAGTTTGACGGGACGTGACGAGCGGTGGGTCCCACCTCCTGACTTTGATTTGACTGGGCGTGCGTAATCTTATTTTTAACTATGCCTCCTCGATTTCCACACGTAATGGGAGAAGTGGGGTGGACGGTTCGCGCTTCCTCTCCTCCATGTGTCTAGCGCGATGTGTGCCACACGTCCAATAGGGTTTTTTTGAGCCGTTGGATTGCATCTCCTAGGAGTTAAGTAGCGGCGCTGCGGCGGTAATTCCATCTGCGCTCTTTCTTCTTCGCTGCCATCGCCATTGCTGCTGTTCTTCTGCTTTTCCCTGCGCTCGTTTCCTCCACAGTGCTGGACCACCTCCGCTCGTTTCCAAGCTACTTTCTGCGCTCTCATCGCCGCCGCGCAATGGGGAAAAAGAAAGGAGGCGCTGCCGCTGATTCCACGGCCGTCGTCGCCGCGGGGAAGAAGAAGGGTGGCTCGGCTACTGCGGGCACCAGTGTCGCTGCCGGCGGGAAGAAGAAGGTCGAGGGAACCCGCGTGACCAATGGTGCATGGCGCCCCTCCATCATCAAGGCGTCAGATCTCCGTCTTCTTCGCCAAGACGGAGCTATTCCTGCAGCAGTCCCCGATGCGCGCGTCCCCGGCGGTGAGACCATTCCTGTTCCTCTCGCTGGTTTTCGAGTGATGTTTCTCGCATTCGTCATTCGCGGTCTCTCCTTGCCTCTCCACCCCTTTCTTAGGGGTCTTCTTTGTTTCTATGGGCTCCAGCTCCATCAGCTGTCCCCAAATTCGATTCTCCACATCACCTGCTTCATCACCCTTTGCGAGTGTTGGCTCTGTATCGAGCCACACTTTGGTCTTTTCAAGTGCTTGTTTAAATTGAAGCGTCAGTCCGCATCTGGCTCTTTAGTTTACGACGTAGGTGGTTGCGGAATCCATGTCGACCCATCCGCCACCTACTTTGATATCAAGCTCACCAAGTCCGTCCAGGGATGGAGGGACAAATGGTTCTATGTCCACGATCAGAAGGCCGAAGATGAGTACTTTGGACTCGCGCCCTTCGATCCTGTGACTCCCTGCAAGAAGATGCGTTCTTGGAAGAATGTAGTGATGCCTGGCGAACTTGCGGAGACAGGCGTGCTATATCAGTGTGTCTGCGACCTCGAGAGTCGCATAGGCGCAGAAGTGGGAGGCTACGCCCTTATCATAACTTGGCTGCGCCATCGCATCCAGCCTCTCCAAGCCAGAGTCCATCCCATGTTTCAGTGGAGTGGTGCTGATGATACCACTCGCGTGTCTGCCGATGGCATGTCCGCGAGTGAGGTGGATAAGAGGGTTCGATTGGTCACGAAGTACACTGTCAAGGATGTGCTTCCGAGTGAACCAGTCGTTCCTCCTTTTGATGCTTCGAACCCCCTCCTGAGGTACAATTGTGCTACGTAGTAGCTTATTTGCACGATTGCTTTTTGTTGCTTACTTATGCCTTTTGCTGGTCTTTGCTGTTTGTATGCAGGATTGGGCGGTGTCGCCCTGTATGCCTCCTCTTCCTGAGGGGATTATTCCTAGCGAAGCTTTGGAAGAGGACGAGTCTGAATCGACTGTCCCTTCTGACGTAGAAGAGGAAGCCCCCGAGTCTGAGAGTCCGGATACTCTCAAGCGTTCATGCAGCGCGGATTCAGACTTGTCGACTCCTTCGACTCCAGAAGGCACGGCTGTTGGCACGGAGTCGCCAATTCCAGCCGTTCCTGTGAGGGCTGTGGCACCATCTTCTCGCAAAAAGATGCGATTGTCCAAGGAGTCTTCGTCGGAGTCGGCGGAGGCCACGTTTGATCTTGACAAGTTTGACTGGTAAATTTGCTAGTTCATTCATTCTTTTCTGTTGTCTTCTTGTTGGCTTTGCCCTGGAGTTTGCCTTTTCTCAATGTGGATTTGATCTTGTAGTCAAGAGGCGTCGTCATCTTCTGGCGGCGTCGAGTTTTTGAAAGAATCGGGAGTCGCGACCTCAAGGGCCAAGGTGGTGGTTGAGCGTGCTCCTTCTCGTGCGGCGGCGGCCCACTCCGGGCACAATTCTTCCAGCTCTCCTCACGTAGGGGAGCATCGAATGGTTGCTCGGATGACGGTTCAGCAAACTTCTTCGGAGTCGCTGGAGGATCATGTAAGTATATCTTTCCTTCTTTTCTTGTGTGGCAGTCGACGACTTCTGTTGCCCTCTCTGATTCCTTGTTTAGTGCGATAGTTCCTTGTAAAGGAGGCCGCACAAGTAGCGGAGCAGGTGATGGCGATGGGTCGCCAGCATGCAATGCTGGAGACGCGTCACCGCGTTGTCGAAAGTGAGTGTTCGACACTTATTCTTTTTCACCTTCTCCTTTTTTGGTACAGTCGACTAATAGTCAACCTTTGATTGCCATGTAGCTGAGCATAACGCGTTGCTGCGCAACATCGCCACTTTGGAAAAAACATTAGTTGTGGCTGTGAAGGGGCGCGACGAGGCAATCGTGGCTCATGATGACGCACAGAAGCGCGAAGAAGATCTACGTGCCTCCTTTGCGGCCAGGGAAAAGTTGTTCGAGGAGCAACTATTCTCAGTCGCCAAGGCCCTCTCAGGTACCTTTGCTGGTAGATATTTTGTTGTTGTCCTTCTCTGTATCTAGAGTTTTCCGGTGGCACTGGAGGTTTGATCCATGTGTGTTTTTTCTGTACAGATGCTGGCGACTTGAGCTTTGACCCACAGGCCCTTCGTCGCGATGACGCTCTGGCAGGCGCGGTGTCTACAGTCGAGGAACGAAGCACTTCCATCCAAGATACATTGTCTAAGGCCAAGGTTGCCCTTAGTCGCCTCCAGGAGGAGTTGATGCCGAAGGCGGAGCTGGTCGATAATATGGATGAGCTGGCGGAGTCACTCGCCGGGGGCGTGCCTACCACCTACAAGAACTCCCTCCGCGTGGCTGGCGCGACCATGTCACTCGCCATGGTGCAAGCCCACGGAGTCGAGGTAGATCCCTCGGCGGTGTCGAAGGCAATGCATGTTGGCGCAGATGGTCAGCAGGTAGTCTTCACTCCTTTCGTGACTGCCTGTGCCAAATATGGCCATTCCTTGATAAATACCATTGCCAAGTATTCGGAGGAGCTCCAACGTGCGAAGAACGCGGCGAAAGCTTCGGCCTCAGGGGCCGGCGGAAAGTCAGTGGCATCTGATACTGCCACGGACTTGATGAAGCCCCCGAAGCCGTCGAAGTCGAATAAGCCAGTTGCTCCGTAGTTAGCTTGTTGTAATAGTTGATGAGTTGCCCTTTTGGTCTAAGAACATGCCTGCTGGCGAGTGTGTTTGTGAACACTTATGCTTATCTTGAATGCATATGTTCCCCTTGCCTTTGTGTTAATTTGGTCACCTTATTTGCCTCTGCCTTGACTTGTGGTAGGGTACGTCGAGTGATCCTGTGGGGGAAAACCAGGACTCGCCATCTCTTGGTGAGACATTGGCACCACCGCGCTCCAGGGTAGAGGAGCTATCCTTGCTGTCGCGACTGGAGCGTGAGTTGCCCCTAATCCGCGGTAACGCAGACGTGTGGAAGTCGAAGGCGGAAAAGGCCGCCGCCCTCGAGCAATATCGTCTTGGCGAGGTGACGCAGCTGGGTGACCAGTTTAAGTATTAGTTTGCTCATTCTCATCTTTTCCTTTGTGGTTAGTCGCAACGGTATGTTGTACTTATGCTGTTGATGCTGCTTCGTAAAGTTGTTAGTGCATGCCACCCGCAGGAGGAGAAGGATAGGATTGCCATTCGCCTTCATGATCTCACCTAGGAGCAACTTCAAGAGAGTGGATACTTCTCGGTAGATCATGATCGTGCGACTGCGTTGGCGACCCTGCAGGATCGCACGTTGCGAGTGCTGCTCTTCCTGAAGAAATCGCAGTCGTGTTTGAAGAACATTTGTCGGGCGATGTTCCCGTTGGATGATACTCCATCAAGCCTGTTGGCCCTTCTTGCCAAATTGCAAGATCTGTCTGCAGTTCGTGAATGCGTGAGGCAACAGTTGGTGGCTGGTGCCAAGGCTGCCCTCTCGATGGTGCGATTGCACATGCCTAACGTGGATATTGCTGCCATTGCTTCTGGGCCGCCAGTGCCACCAGCAGGATCTGCCTGGAATATGGTACCGCACTATCAGGCAGTCGACCGTCCAGCAGAGGAGATCATCGACTTCTTTGAGGAACAAACCAATGTTCATATGTTGAAAGAGTAGCCAAATTTGTATCCTGCGCATAAGTGTACTTGTGTTGTAAAGTTCGTATAGATGTTGTAGATAATTAATTGTCGAATGCATAAAGAGCGCTGTGAGCGTGAGGTGCGTTGCACTATGCGAGTCCTTTTCGTTAGCCTGGCCATCTCTTATCTCGGTCCCTTTTCAACCTGTCAAGTGCGCTGCAGTTGAGTTGAGGTCGTGTGTTAAGGGTTTCGATTGATGTGCCAGCTACTCAGGATATCACGTTTTGGTTCAAAGAACAGATGTGTACAGGGTGGCGCAGCCCCCGAGTATATAAATTGAAAAAGTAAGGGAGAACACAGAGTTTTGGGGGCACTTAGCATTTATTTATTCGAAGAACAGTGCGAGTTACAATGTGTGGCTAAGTAGCCTTGGCTGAGTAGCCTTATTTGTGATGTAAAAAGTAAAAACGACTAAGGGTAGAAGCGTCGCAGCTGTGTGACGTTCCAGGGGTTGGAGTATGCGACTCCCGTCTCTAAATCTTTAAGGCGATAGGCGCCACCTGGGATTACTTCTGTAATCACCTACGGTCCTTCCCGGGGGGACTAGAGCTTGAGATGCCACTGCTGCTTTAGTCACAAGACTAGGTCACCTTCGACGAAAGATCTGGGGCGAAGCCTCCTATTGTGGTAGTTGCGCAGGATCTGCTGGTAGATCGTGGATCTTTCTGTGGCGATTTCTCTTGCTTCGTCAAGGAGGTCAACGGAGTCTTCGAGTGCGAGGGATGATTCCTGTTCGCTGTAGGCGACCACGCGTGGCGCTTTGTACCGTACTTCGGCGGATAGCGCTGCCTCTGCTCCGTGCACCATAAAGAATGGCATGTAGCCCGTGGCGCTGTTTGGAGTTGTACGAAGGCTCCAGAGTACAGATTGCAGTTCATCCCGCCAGCAGCCCGCGGCTTGTTCGAGTGGTCGGAGGAGTCGCTTCTTGATTCCACTGCAGACGAGGCCGTTTGCCTTTTCCACCTGACCGTTGGTCTGTGGATGCGCTACTAAGGCGTAGCTGATGTTGATCCCTAGGTTCTCGCAGAATTCTTGGAACTCCTTTGATGTGAAGTTCGTCTTTGTCAGTAATGATGCTATGCGGCACCCCGAAGCGGTAGACGATGGACTCAAAGAATTTTACTACGCTGTGCGCGGATTGGTTGGTTACTGGCATGGCCTCAATCCACTTGGTTAATTTGTCGACTGCGACCAAGAGGTAGACGTAACCTCCTCGTGAGGATCTTGGAAGCTTGCCGACCATGTCGAGCCCCCATTGCGCGAAGGGCCAGGCCAATGGGATTGGCCGTAGCTCTGCGCCCAGTGTGTGCGGCTTGTCCGCGAATCGTTGGCAAGCGTTGCATTTTTGGACGATGTCCTTGGCGTCGCGCATGGCCGTAGGCCAGTAGAATCTAGCTCGTAGAGCTTTGGCAACGAGGGCGCGACTGCCAGCGTGGTGCCCGCAGGTCCCTTCATGGATGTCGAGGAGAACTGCTCTTCCATCGGCCATGGAGACGCATCGCTGTAGCACTCCTGTGATGCTGTGTTTGTAAAGTTCGTCGTTGATGACGGTGAATGCCTTGGAGCACCGCGCGATGTGCCGTGCATCTGTCGGATTGTCCGGTAGCCTCTTGCTGAGGAGGTACGTGATGTACGGCTGCGTCCATGATTTCTCAATCAACATGACGCTCATTGGTCCTTCGCGTCCGGTGTCCAGCTCCAAGTCATCGAGTGCCATGGGCTCATTGGTTGGCGTAGCCCCCGAGTCCGTTGCTGCGCTTGTTTTCTTCTCTACGGCCTTTGGCTTGATGGAGCGTTCGCAGATGCGCTCGAGAAATACCGCAGGTGGTATAGGGGCGCAAGTAGAGCCTATGTTGGCGAGTGCGTCCGCCTCCTCGTTGCTTTCGCGACCTACGTGTCGCAACTTGCAACCATCAAAGTCTCCCTCGAGTGTATCGTAGAGGTCGCGGTACGCGATCATGTTGTCGTTCAGTGCGTCGCACTCGTGCATTGTTTGGTTGACGACCAGCTTGGAGTCGCCATATATGATGAGCCTCTTGGCACCGCAAGCTTTTGCCATCCTCATCCCGTGTAACAGGGCCTCGTATTCAGCCTCGTTGTTTGAGGCTATGAATTGCATTGGCAGGATATATTTCAGCTTGTCCCCTTGAGGTGATGTCAGTATGACACCTGCGCCTTCTCCGTATTTCCGCTTGGACCCATCAAAGTGCATTGTCCAGAGGTAGGACATATCTGGCTTATCTGGGAGTTGGTTTTCTATCCAGTGCACGAGCAAGTCAGGGAGAACTTGCGACTTGATTGCGTCGCGCTTTTCATATGTGATGTCTCGTGGAGACAGTTCTATTCCCCGAAGCACGACTCGCCCCGTGGCATTGGGGTTATTGAGGATATGTCCCAACGGGGCATCGCTGACTACCATGATTGGGTGCTCCTGGAAGTAGTGGCGCAGTCGCCGAGCGGTCATGAAGACGTCATACGCCAGCTTCTGGTAGTGCGGGTACCGCTGTTTTGTTGGCGTGGGGACCTCGCTGAGGTAGTATACCGGGCGTTGTACGCCATGGGCCTTGTTTTCCTCAGCCCGCTCGACGATGAGCACTGTACTGACACCCTGGTTGGTGGCGGAGATGTACAGCAATAGTGGTTCTCTTTCTCGTGGAGTCACCAGCACTGGTGAAGTGGATAGCAGGCGCTTGAGATCTTCGAATGCCTCGTGTGCTTCATTGGTCCACTCGAATTTTTCAGCTTTGCGGAGGAGCTGGTAGAAGGGCAGCGTCTTTTCACCCATCCGACTGATGAATCGACTGAGTGCCGCGATTCGTCCGGCTAGTTGCTGGACGCCTCTTATGTTCTTTGGCTTCTCCATGGCCAGTATGGCTTTTATCTTTTTCGGGTTTTCCTCGATCCCTCTTGCGGAGATGAGATACCCAAGTAGCTGCCTAGATGGTACGCTGAAGGCGCATTTGTCCGGATTTAGTTTAATCCGGTAGCGGTCGAGGTTGGCGAAGGTTTCGCGCAAATCGTCGATTAGAGAGGCTTCCTCCTTGGTCTTGATTACTATGTCGTCGACATAGACTTGGGAACCAGTTGCTCCTTGAGGCAAGCCTGCATGCACCGTTGGTAGGTGGCTCCCGCGTTTTTAGCCCGAAGGGCATTGTGTTGTAGCAGAACACACCAAAGGGCGTTGTAAACGCTGTTTTCTCTTGATCTTCTTCCTTCATTCGAATTTGATTATAGCCTGAGTAGGCGTCGAGGAAGCAGAGACGCTCGCATCCCGCGGTGGAGTCGATGATCTGGTCGATCCGTGGTAGCGGGAAGTGATCCTTTGGGCAGTGCTTGTTTAAAGAAGTGAAGTCCACGCAAATCCGTAGGATATCCGTGTCCTTTTTTGGTACCAGCACCGTATTGGCGAGCCAAGTGCTTTCCTTGATCTCGCGTATGAACTTGGCCTCGAGGAGTCTGTTGATCTCCATTCCGACTGCCTGCGCTCGTGGCTCAGACAGTCGCCTGATTGTTTGCTTGACTGGGCTTGCATCGGGGTTGACGTTGAGTGCGTGCTCAGCGAATTCCCTAGGAACTCCTGGCATGTCGCAGGACACCAAGCAAAAATTTCCCAATGCTCATGGAGGAATTCGACGAGCGCGAGTTCCTATGCGGGACTCAAGTTGTTGGCGATGAGGGCCGTCTTGGCGGGATCCGATGGGTGGACCTGTACCTTCTTTGTGTGCACGGATGAGTCAAAGGAGAGATCAGGTGAGCTTGGCCAACTCAAGGGAGGCAGACTGTTGTCTGTCGTCTCTTTCAGTCTTGTGAGTTCCTCCTGCATGCCGAAGGACTGGGAGATTCTGTTGAATTCCCTATCGCAAGCGTCAGATCGCTCAAAGTTCCCGTTGATCGTTATGACGCCATTGGGTCCTAGCATTTTCATCTGCAGGTAGGCGTAGTGGGGCACCGCCATGAACCTAGCGAACGTGAAGCGCCCGAGGATGCAATGGTATTGTGAGGGCCAGTCGACGACTTCGAAGTCGATGCGCTCGCACCGGAAGTTCTTCGGCGTGCCAAAGATGACGTCGAGGTTGATTTTGCCTAGGGGGTATACGCCTTTCCTTGGGACGATGCCGTGGAATGTTGTGTCCGATGCCTCCAAGCAGGTTAGAGGGATCCACATTGCTCGCAAGGTACTCGCGAATATCAGGTTGATGCCGCTTCCGCCATCCATGAAGACGCGACTCATGTCGAAGCCTCCAATTTGCGCCTTGAGTACGAGAGGGCAATGACCTGGGCGAGGTACCTGAGGTGGGTGGTCGCGTTTGTCGAAGGTGATGCACGATTCACTACCACTGAGGTACTCAGTGGTGGATGGTGGGGAGTGCATGGCCAGGTTGACTTGGCGAGTGATGGCCTTCTGCACCCTGTTGGAGGGGCGCCCCTTTTGTATCATCATGGTACCCATGGCCCATGGGTACGGTTTGCCCCCGTTGTGCTGGTCTGGTGCGGCTCCGTTCGGGGGTGGCCCAGGTGGTGGTGGTGGCGCGCCATGTGCCACGGCGCCTGGAGCGGCTCTGTAGCCTCTTTCGACTGCATTGCGGTTCATCCGAACTAATCCCTCATGCAGTTTGAGGAACTCGCGACAGTCCTTGAGGAGGTGGCTGGACTTTCTCTTGCCATCATGCTTGTCGATGTAGAAATGTACCGTGCATGGTCCCGATAATTTGTCCTCGATGGAGGTCGTGGGTGCCTCATCGCGAGCGCGGCGTTGCCACACTTGCGTGGTTTTCCCGGAGTCACCGTATCCGCTATTGCGGTTGTCGTCGCGTCTATCGGCATAGCCGGCTGCGACCATGTTGACGTCGTCGCGATCGTCATAGATGCGCATGCGACGCTTGCCCCGGCGGTCGCGTCTACGTTCGAGTTTCGCCTCTTCGCCGGAGTGAGCGCGGTTCTTCACCGAATCTTCTCCATCGGCCCACCGATTCGCGATCTCCATCAGGTGGTCGATGGTCTGGGGCTTTGAGCGACCCAGCTCCTCCCTGAGCTCTAGGCGGCGGACGCCACCGTTGAATGCATCAATCGCGCGGTCTTCCGAGATGTTTTCCGCGGAGTTCTTGATGATGGACCACCTTTGGATGTATGAGCGCAGCGATTCAGTAGATCTTTGCTGGCAGCATCTCAGTTCTTCGATTGATGTGGGCCGTTTGTACGTGCCCTTAAAGTTGCGCACGAAGTTGTAAACCAGCTCATCCCAACTGCGAATGGATCCGTGTGGGAGGTTATTGAGCCATGCTCGGGCGGCGCCCTGCAGCTGTAGCTGCAAGCATTGCATGGCAGTACTTCGACTACCTCCGTGGAGCCTGACGGAGGAGATGTGATCCTCCAGCTAGATTTTAGGGTCCTGTAGACCGTCGAATTTCGGATTCTCCGACGGGAGCTTAAACCCTTTAGGCATTCACTTCTGCCTAATGGATCTGCTGAAGCATCTGGCGCCGCAGAGCTCCCCATCTTCCTCTTTCGAATCAGTCGACCAAGCACGTCGTGTCCTTGACTTGTCGATCTTGCGCTGCGTGAGGTCGTTGCGCGCATCGTAGTCGCGATCGTGTCGTCGTGAGCGACTGCGTCGAGACAGGTCGTGACTGTCATCGCTAGATGAGGGCGAGGAGTAGCGCTTTGCTAGTGCTTTGCCCTTTTTTGGGTCTGGTACCGGCTCCTTATCGAGGGCGGCCTCGATTAGCTCCAAACCTACGATCATAGATCGGTGCATGGCAGTTCAGGGATCTCCAGCTGGCGGCTAGTTATTGAGGAGGTACATGGTGGCTGCTGTCACCACAGCCTGTGGCGTTCTGGGAACCATGTTGCCTCTCGTGTCAATTGTCATAGAGCCGAAGTCGAGAACTTTCGTGGCCTCTATGCGCTCTTGCTCGGTGAGGTGAGCCATCCGCGACTGTCTCTTCTTGGCGAGGTACTCGTTGCCTCTTGAGGTGGATCCTCCGTAGGAGGAGAGTCCAGCGCGACGAAGGCTTGACTCGTCCGCTGCCTTTTTACGTGCCTCAAGTTGCGCGATTACTTGCTTTTGGCGCTTGAATTCCTCTTTTAGGAGCCAGTGGTAGCCCATCTGCAGTTCCTGCGGGGACCCAAGGGGTAGAGGTGCACCTCGTAGGGCTTCGCGGCAGCGCCCCCACTCTTGCTCGTTGAGCCTGATTACGACGCGTTTGCCGGTTTGCTCATTGATTATGCTGGGAGGTTCGACTGCTTCCCCGTTGGCACCATTACCGCCGTTGCCACCATTGCCACCGTTGGGTGGATCGTTGCCATTGCCAGTGTTACCGTCGTTGCTGCGATTGGCGGAGGTGTCGCCTGCGTTAATGACGGCGCACATGAAGTGATTGGGGAAGCTATTGCTTCCATAACTTTCAGATTCAGAATCGTAGGTTCCGTCTTCTGTGGCCAGATCGCTCAGATCGGAGTCGCGACTGCTGTCGCTGACCGTGTTCCCGACTGCCACCGGAGCATTGAGCTCACTGAGGGTGCCGATCGATAGAGGGAACCATGATGTCGGGGCAATCGCCGATGCTGTCGGTTGATCAGGCATGCGAAGCGTGCCCATCTGACCAACCTGGAAGTGGAAGCTCCCAATCGCCAGGCTGATTCCGTTGCCCACGGACTCGAAGGCCGGGCGGGTGGCTGGCGTGTGGACGGTGAAGTCGAAGGCGCCGAAGAGCTAGCGAATCTCTGCTGTTGCGGAGTTGTAGATCGCAGTTGATGGGGCCGAAGAAGCCGCAACATCAGCACTCCCAATTCCCACAGACGGCGCCGATTGACGAGGGTTTAACTCATCAATGCCCATTGTTATGGGCTTGGGTTTTGGAGAAGGAGGGAGCACTGGAGACATCTATCGGCTAGCAAACAAGCACACAGGGGACAAAGGATTTACCCAGGTTCAGGCCTCGTAGAGGTCCCTACTCCTGCTTGTCTGCTCGTGGAATTATCAAAGGAGTCGAAAGTTACAATGGTCCGCAGATGCAATCTGGCAAGGGTTGTGGAAACTAGGGTTGCGTGTGTCCTCTTCACCGGCCCCTCCTAGCCTTTATATAGATAGGCTAGGTCTCGGGTAGCAGGTCGAGTCGGTTACAAGTTAGGGTTTTCCCCTTCAAACTTTCTATCTTTAGCTCCTTCTTGTCCTTCAAGCAATCGAGAGTCCGCAAGTCACTCGAGTCCTTTCATCTGGACCTTGGCAACACCGTGGGCATGTACGTATTTGGACCGTATATACCAAGCTCGAGTACCTGTAGGGTATACCCATGTCACTACCCCTCCGTCCAGAAAAAGGCTACTCTGAGCAAGGTCCTAGATGATTAGTTGATGTGACCAGGCCTTGGATTCGCAAATAGAGGGAAGTATGGTCCACTAGAAGTTATTACTTAGACTGTCAGCAAATTCAAATTCTAAATCGGGAGGGAAAAGCTCCCGCCTACAGCAAAATATTTGGGCCCCATGTTTAATTTTTTGAATACTACAAAATTCAGTTTGACCTATCGTACTAATGACAATTGTCGATTGTGAAATTGTTGGGCTTGCTGGTGGGGTACCCTCATAATTTTTGTTACTAGGACTATAGCCAAATTCAAAATCTTAATCGAGGGTAAAAACCTACAACCCAAACAATTTCGTAAATGGACTCAACATTATTTTTTTCTATACGAATATGGTTGTTATTGATTATCAGTTGATGTGACCATTTTGTTTCTTCCTAAACATAGGGAGTACCATTTTTCGAATTATTACTTGTACGCTAGCCAAATTCAAAATCTCAATTGAGCAGCAAAATTTACCAATGTTCTGCGCAATTATGTAATGGATGGTTATTTGATGTGACTCTCGGCCTTCAATTCCTGACCAGATAGTGTACTAGTCTACAAATATCTTTTTCTATTATTACTTTGCCACAAGAGAAATTCAAAATCATAAAATCAAGCAACAAAATCCCAACAGACACATATGCATTTCGCGCCCCTCTGTTTCAAACATTTTCAGGAAAAATCTCCCTCCGACGGAGTACCATTTTTCTAGTATTACTTGGACTCTTACCAAATTCAAAATCTCAACTGAGCAGAAAAATCACACACCAACCTTGAAGCATTTCCCACCCCACCGTTTCAAAAACTTTGAATAAAATTTCCCACTTGGGAGTACCATTTTTATATTATTATTATTTTTCATGTAGACAAATTCAAAATCTCAATCGAGCGGCAAAATCACACACCAACCTCGAAGCATTTCCCGCCTCACCGTTTCAAAATTTTGAGGAAAATATCCCATTTTCTATTATTATTATTTGTCCGGTAGCCAAATTTAGAATCTCAATCGGGTGGCAAAATCACACACCAACCTTGAAGCATTTCCCGCCCCATCGTTTCAAAAACTTTGAGGCAAAATCTCCCACCGTGGAGTACCATTTTTATATTATTATTATTTGTCCGGTAGCCAAATTCAAAATCTCAGTCGAGCGGCAAAATCACACACTGACCTTGAAGCATTTCTTGCCCCACCGTTTCAAAAACTTTGAGGCAAAATCTCCCACAATGGAATACCATTTTTCTATTACTATTATTTGTCTGGTAGCCAAATTCAAATCTCAATCGACCGACAAAATCACACACCGACCTTGAAGTATTTCCCGCCCCAATGTTTGAAAAACTGAGGGATTACCATTTTTCTATTATTAGCCAAATTCAAAATTTCAATCGAGTGGGAAAACCAGACACCGACTTTGAAGCATTTCATGCCCCGCCATTTCAAAAACTTTTGACTTTAAAATTCCTATTCTACCCATTGTCTAGACTCCCTATGGGCACGCTAAAGTCGGTAGCTTGGGGGCATGATCATAATTATTTTTCTGTTCACCTCCATAGTCCCAATTCGTGCAGTTTTTCCCGCTGGCCCTCCCAAAATCCTAGACTTCTCTCCCACCCCTCACCTCCACGACCGTCGCGTGTACCGCCCGGTGGAAATTCCACGCCATCCAGAGCCGCTTCATCGACGCCCACCCCATCAGATCTATTTCATTGGGTCTCTCTGCCACTCCACCAAAGTTGTGGTCTCACTGACTGTGCCTATGGCATCGTCGACCGCCCACACCCTGCTTCCCTGCTGCCGAAAGATACCCAACTGTACTGGAGAAGCTTCACCATTGTCCACCAGACGGGATCTAGTTCAACAAGTTCCATGTCCACCGCTCCAGACCAGCTAAACGGGCATCGCCGTTGAGTGCACCAGCATCGTCCACCCAAGATCTGCTTCCCCGACGCCAACAGCCACCACAACTGCAGCACCCTCATTGACTTGGACGTCACCCGCACGGTAGTGATGATGCTTAGACACCTCTCCAACCAAGGTAACCAAATCACCAACCAATTTTGTTTTGTCAGTAGTATAGCAGGTTCAAGCCTGTCACAGTGAACTGCACCTTTGTAATCGTGCTAGTACATACAAGTCACTAGGCACGCCTATTCTTCGTGCTAGTACATACAAGGTCATTAGAGATGTTGGTTTGGATTCACTGCTCTACAAATTTCAAGTCATGCACATGTCTATTATTTTGTCATGCACATGTTCTTAGCTACTCTTTACAACAGTAATTGCCTGCTATTGTGTAGTTCTTGCAAAATGTAATGTCAGTGGAAAATATTAGGGTGGATTGCCTGCTCCACAGTTATTGAATCTATTTGGTTATTCCTGAGCTAAGTTCCTGCTATTATTTCCTCCCTGGCATCGTTCTGCTATCCTATAGTACCCGTTCAAACTCTTCGTACTAGTTCGATTTTAATTTTGTTGTTTCCATCTGGTTCTTCAAAAGCTACAACACTGACTATTTTCTTTTTCTTTGCCTAGAGCTAAAAAGGGAACACTGAACATGTTGGTTTGCCCATCCTACAGGTTTACCAACAATGCCATTATATATTCCATATCTGGTGTTGGTTCATCCTAATCAATGACATAATTATTCTTTATTGTATAGTTCATTCGTGTTTTCCATTCCTGCTCGACAAGTTTTGGTATGATGCGGTTATAATTTCGATGTGGTTCTTTCTTAGCTACGACATTAACTGCATACCATTGTGAGCTCACCGCCAATTCCGAGTCACCCAACATCTCTTGCATTCCAGGAGATGCCACTACTTCCATAAATATTTGCTAAAATGACCTGGCTAGTTTATATTTGATGAAATTCTAAGAAACACTTTGCTTGATTGCTCATTTCATTGTAGGCACACTTGTCTAATGCTTGTTTGTCCTATTCTACAGGTTCAGAAGCCACGCCATTATATCTCGTATCTGGTTCTGGTTTGTCCTAGGCAACAACATAACTATCCTCTACTATATAGTTCATTCATGGTTTGCCATCCTGCCCCACAAGTGCATATTATGCAGTTATAATTCCTATCAAGTTCATTTTAGCTATGAGTAGTTTGTCTTGTTTGCTGTATTAACTTGTTATTATTTAGTTTCAAACTGCAATTATTGTTATCGCCAACAAAGAGGGGACTGCAAGGGAGATGCAGTTTATGGATTGAGAAAGCAAATTGAGGACTCTGCTATCAACTTGATTGGCAACTGAAATGCTGAATTTTCTTTCCCTTGTATTGATATTATGTAATATTTTTAAGAAGTTTGTAGCTGATGTAATATCTAGATAACTCGCAAAGGCCATGTAAGCATTTAGTTGACGCCGTCCATGCATGGCGGTAGGCGGTATCATAACTGCTCCAGCCAGGTCGATGAGGTAACATTATAGGTCTTTGTTATTTCCTTTCTTGTATTGGGCCTACCATGAATAGTAAAAGATGCTCGCTAATTATACTCCTTTTATGATATTTTCATGGGATTCAGAATGTAACATCTCAAAAATATTAAACAAGCTTATCAAGATCTAATCACCCAAGCTTAGGGTTAACAAAAACTTTTATTATTAAACTTGATATGAATGCATGTGTGATTTCCATTATTGCATTAATGCTTGCAAATGCCATGTTTGAGTGCTACCAATGCTAAGGATTAGTTTAAAAAGGATTACCACGTCATCTAGATCATTTCCAAGTAAAATCAAATGAAAAGAAAGTCAAATATGAATCATATGAGGAAATGGTCACTTTGGCCAAAATTGACCTCTAGCCCACTTTGGGCATCTATAGTAAAAGATTTTTCAACAGAAACAATTCCAGTTCTTTTCGCCCCTTGCTAGACCAAGTAAAAGTGAATCCAAGCAAACTTTACAAAATGCTAGAAACTATTTTCAAATCTATTGAAGAGGCATTTAAAAATTGAATCAAGTTCATATACCTAGATCATCACTTTTCAAAAACCACTCAAACAACCTCCACTTGACAATTCCAAGCAACCATAGACTACTAAGAAGGAACCTTTACACTCACCAAAAATCATTCAAAAATTCTAAAGTTAATTTCATGCAGCCATTAAGTCAAACACTTAGCAGGCAGGTACAACTTCAACCACTATCTACTGTTTTGATCTATCAATTGCTCAATCAACCCAACTAATTGGCCATGATCACCCCAGACATAGTCGTGCAGTGGAGGAGCTCACCTTCGCTGTTGCGCTAGTGCACAACCGTACCCGAGCGAGGTCATGCCGGTCCAGCACGGACAGGTCGCCTCGAGCCACGCCGCCCTCTCCCACAACACCTAGCTGCTAGCCGTGACCTCACCGCCACCCTCTGTCCACCCCTAGACCAACGAAGAGGAGTGGAGACGCTGGAACCACCACACCCATTTAAGCCCCTGCCATGCCGAGAGCACGAGCGAGCACTGCATCTTCCTCACGCACACACGCCATGCCTCGCTCTCTTCGCTTGTACCCGCAGTCGCCGTGGCACCAGTGACCCCCCAGACACGATGGTTCACCGCCGCGCGCCCCGTCACCACCGTACTAAGTGACGAACATCTGCTACCCCATATTCATTTATAGACGATAGTACTGACCAAGGATACAAGGAGGAGGAGTTCTACCCCGAAGAAGACGAAGAAAACTTCAATCACTGCACCAATCAAGGCAATCCATCACTACTAAGCAAGCTAACACTTGAAGTATAACCTAAGAAAGATGCAATAGGCATGCTTTGGTTATATACCTTTGATTTGTACCAATCCCAAGTTTTACTTACAAGCTTTATTCTTTTACGTTACCAAAGTTCTTTACTTTTAGTATATATAGCATAAAGAGTATAAAACTAGGCCTATCTAGTTGTACTGAGATGTCATTCTATGGCATGAAATTGAAGATTAGCATCCCTCATTAGTGAACACTTTTAACCTTAGTGGCTAGTGCTAAGCATAAAACTTGATCACTTTAGATGGGAATACTTGGTGGAAAATGATTATGAAAACCTTGGAATGATGAGTCATTCTATTGAAATGTTTTGACATGTGTTGAGAAACACAAATGGATTTGATGATGCAAATGTTGAGGCATGAGCCTTAGCCCTTTTATAAAAACTGATGGTTGGGTTCGGATGCGGTACCATTCCAATTTTACCGTACAACCACAATACCTGAATTGGGTAAGGCTTAGCCGGAAGTTTATATGCATTAGTACGGGTTCCCTCACGGAAGAGGTTTGAGCCGAGGCTACCTCTTGATGATGTCCACCTATCCAGTGCCTAGGATGGCAGATGGCCATGGCTGGGAGGCCAAGCTCATAGGGGAGGTGCCTATACTAGAGTGTGTAATTGAATGGTTATGATTGATTATCTGCATACTAAGTATGATGATTCAGGGTTATCCCTGATAGATGTATCAAATTTTGTGGTGAAAGTGAACCACCTCTATAGAGTGTCAAACTATTCGAATAGCCACGTCTGCGGTCATGGACAGTTGGAGTGGCCATACTGTTCCATCGTCAGATGTTTTCAAAATGACCTGTGAAGTGCACTATGATTTTGACTTGACCACAACAGGGTTGTGAATATGAAAACTAGTTTCCCACTTAAGTGATTTAGAATATTAAATTATCTTTCTTAACTTCTGAACTTAGTTTAGATAAATCTAGCTTTTTCCGAATAAACCTAGAGCTTAAGTTTCCTACTAGAACTACCTTACTTGTTAGTGATAGTTTGTGAGTACTTAAAGAGTACTCATGGATTTTTCCCTGGCTATTCACGTGGCCAGACTATGAGGAGGACTATCACGAAGATGGACAGTAGGACGACTACGACAACTACGATCATCTCCCATCGTCAGCATTGCCCGTGACACTGAAGATGGAGCCCGCTACTATGCTTATTATTCTGCTGCTTGTTTGTATTAAGAATGGATCATGAGATCCTTTATTTGTGTAAGACCTTATTATGGTTTGTAATGGATGATGTACTGTGATATCAAATCTGTTATGTCTCACAAAAATAGTAATCCTTGGATTGCGATGTATGGCATAACAGGCATCTAGGATTAAAAATCCGGGTGTTGACAAGTTGGTATCAGAACCATCCTAACCATAGGAGACCCTAGTTAGAATGGACGTCCAAACAAAAACTTAGTTTCAAAGAAGTGAGTATTTATGAAAACCTATTCCCAGTCTTATCCTTGATTCTTTCAAAAAATTCATGTTCCTCAAAAATTCTTACATTACTGCATAAAATTTGACAGACCTGATCACCTCACTAACTTACTCATCCTAAATTCTTATAGATGGAAGTTCAGTATTGCAAGTTCTACCAGTTGGGCTGAGACTTTGAGAGGGATCTTGATGCACTGTCAGAGTACCTTGAGCGCCCGCATCCGGAATTCTTCGGTGCACAACTCAAGGATTTCCCCGGAGGAGATCTACAATGGTTGATAGTTGTAGATCTTCGAGGCAAGATGGAAGCACCCCTTTCTGAGAAGATTCAATTCACTGTGAGAGAGACCAACTGGCTTGATGGATTACCCAGGGCTATGCATGAAGCTCTTGCCTGTCTGTCTGGGCAAAACATCAACTTGATCTAGGGAACTCTCTTTGCGCATGTGTGTTCTTTTCCTAAACCACTAGTAGAGTCATTGCATGTGTGCTCCTTTCTTAAACCACCACTAGAGTCATTGCATGTGTGTTCCTTTCCTAAACCACATGGATCCACCAGTGTCATTGCATGTGTGTTCTTTTCCTGAACCACCAATAGAGTCGTTGCATGTGTCTATTTTCCTAAACCACCACTAGAGTCATTTCATGTGTGTTCCTTTTCTAAACCACATTGATCCACCAGAATCATTGCTTGCGTGTTCTTTACCTAAACCATCAGCAGAGTCATTACATGTGTGTTCCTTTCATAAACCACATGGATCCACCAGAGTCATTGCATGTGTGTTCCATTCCTAAACCACCACTAGAGTTCCATTACATGTGTGTTCCTTTCCTAAACCACATGGATCCACTAGATCCATTGCATGTGTGTTCTTTTCCTAAACCACCACTAGAGTTCCATTACATGTGTGTTCCTTTCCTAAACTACATGGATCCACCAGAGTCATTGCATGTGTGTTCCTTTCCTAAACAACCACCAGAGTCATTGCATGTGTGTTCTTTTCCTAAACCACCACCAGAGTCATTTCATGTGTGTTCCTTTCCTAAACCACATGGATCCACAAGAGTCATTGCATGTGTTTTCTTTTCCTAAACCACCAGAGTCATTCTACGTATGTTCCTTTCATAAACCACATTGATTCACCAGAGTCATTACATGTGTGTTCCTTTCCTAAACCACATGGATCCACCAGATTCATTGCATGTGTGTTCCTTTGATAAACCACATTCATCCACCAGAGTCATTGCATGTGTGTTCTTTTCCTAAACCACATGGATCCACTAGAGTCATTGCATGTGTGCTCTTTTCATAAATTTCATGGATCCACCAGAGTCATTGCATGTGTATTCTTTCCCTAAACGACATGGATCCACCAGTGTCATTGCATGTGTGTTCCTTTCATTAACCACATGGATCCACCAGAGTCATTGCATGTGTGTTCTTTTCCTAAACCACATGGATCCACTAGAGACATTGCATGTGTGTTCTTTTCATAAATTTCATGGATCCACCAGAGTCATTGCATGTGTGTTCTTTCCCTAAACTACATGGATCCACCAGTGTCATTGCATGTGTGTTCCTTTCGTTAACCACATGGATCCACCAGAGTCATTGCATGTGTGTTCCTTTCCTAAACCACATGGATCTACCAGAGTCATTGCATGTGTGTTCTTTTCCTAAACCACATGGATCCACCAGTCATTGCATGTGTGTTCCTTTCCTAAACCTTATGGATCCACCAGAGTCATTGCATGTGTGTTCCATTCCTAAACCACATTTATCCACCAGAGTCATTGCATGTGTGTTCTTTTCCTAAACCACCACCAGAATCATTGCATGTGTGTTATTTTCCTAAACCACAACTAGAGTCATTGCATGTGTGTTATTTTCCTAAACCACATTGATAGAGCAGAGTAATTGCATGTGTGTTATTTTCCTAAACCACCACCAGAGTCATTGCATATGTCTTCTTTTCCAAAACAGCATGGACCCACTAGTCATTGCATGTGTGTTCTTTTCCTAAACCACTACTAGAGTCATTGCATGTCTGTACCTTTCATAAACCACTTGGATCCACAAAAGTCAATGCATGTGTGTACCTTTCCTAAACCACATGGTTCCACGAGAGTCATTGCATGTGTCTTCCTTTCCTAAACCACATGGATCCACAAGAGTCATTTCATGTGTGTTCCTTTCCTAAACCACATTGATCCAATAGAGTCATTGCATGTATTTTCTTTTCCTAAACCACCACCAGAGTCATTGCATGTGCGTTCTTTTCCTAAACCACCACTAGAGTCATTGCATGTGTCTTCTTTTCCTAAACCACCACCAGAGTCATTGCATGTGTGTTCTTTTCCTAAACCACATGGATCCACTAGAGTCATTGCATGTGTGTTATTTTCCTAAACCACACCAGAGTCATTGCATGTGTGTTCCTTTCCTAAACCACATGGATCCATCAGAGTCATTTCAAGTGTGGTTGTTTCCTAAACCACATTGATTCACTAGAGTCATTGCATGTGTGTTCTTTTCCTAAGACATCACAAGAGTCATTGCATGTGTGTTCCTTTCATATACCACATGGATCCACCAGAGTCAGTGCATGTGGGTCCCTTTCCTAAACTACATGGATCCACCAAAGTGATTACATGTGTGTACCTTTCCTAAACCACATGGATCCACCAGACTCATTGCATGTGTGTTCCTTTCCTCATCCACCACTAGAGTCATTGCATGTGTGTTCCTTTCCGAAACCACATTGATCCACCAGAGTCATTGCATGTGTGTTCCTTTCCTAAACCACCACCAGAGTCATTGTAATATCCCAATTTTAGCAATCCTGGTTTGTTGTCCAAAATGCAAAAATCAGGGGGAATAAAAACTTTTTCTTGTGCTTTAGTGCAGTGCTTGCTTGTTGCTTGTTTGCACTTGTGCTTATGAAGTGTATCCTAGGATACTCCTTACCTCAACCTCAGTTGACAAAAGCTATTTACCAAAACTTTCTTGGCTACTTTACATATTCTCAAACGTTCTGGCATTTCAAAACAGGATCCAAGATTCCTATGTAACCAAAACTATTTTTGGTAGCTTCTATTAACAAAACTATGGAAATATATATAATACAATCTCCTTATGTTTTCCAGACAGAGCACTCAAATAATCTTATCTCTAGCTTTACCAAAACCTCTTGTTCAAAGCTTCTTGATTCTACTCTTGGTAGACATACCAAGAACCCTCATCTTTTTCAAAACTCAACTTCTTCAAAATGCCCCACCCTTACCTCAAGCTAGGCTTGATGGTGAACCCTAGGAATAGTTGATTCGTGTATTAGATGAGTTGCCTTGATCTGCTGATTGACTTGTTTGCTTAGGAAGTAGTATGAGCCACTCTAGGAGCTCATCAATAGAATCAAGATGTCTTCCAATCCTCTATCCCTAAGCAAGAAAGCAAACCTTGTTATGATCCCTAGCCACTAGGTGATCATACAAAACCCTTAATCTGATCCCTTCTGAGGATCTCCATTCTAGATGTTTCCAAGACCATGCAGGCCAATATCAAGCAAGGATCTCTTCTAATCACTCTACTCTTCCATATCACACCTTTGGTAAAGCTCTGATACCTTGCAGCTCCTCCGAGAACATCCCCTCTCATACTCTAGTCACATTCCTCAAGACTGCCAAATTTGGCTAAGTTTGGAAACAGTTTCAGCAACACCTTTTGGAATGCCTCTTCTTCTCCAACCCTGTGCATTTTTGGAAATGCACTTGAACCATCTTGTTAACCATCCTAAGGACTACCAAGGCCCACATTGGCCTCTGGTTAGATCCTCCTCCAACCCACTTATCCTAATGGTTTTGCAGACAAGAAAATAACATTTCCTGCAAAACTAGTCATCATGCCTACTTTGCTAGAAGCTCACACCACCACCCAAATTTATATGGACCAACTATCTACATGGTTGTGTTCTCCTCATTGATGTCTATCAGAACCTATTTAACTTGTCCCAAGTGGAGCTATGTGCTTATTAAACACACATGGTTTAGAAGGCTTCATGACACTTTCTGCATGGCAGCTTTAATTCCAACAAAGTTTGCCATCACTTCTAGATCACCTCAAATGATGTTAACTCAAACTCCTCCTTCCATGTCCATCTATATGACTTGGTCTACTCACCCATCTATACCTTGCACCAAGGTGAGCTCTCAGCTCCAAAATGCAAGCATGTTTTGGTGGTCTAAAAATAATACCACCCTAGATCATCAACTCCTTGTTTTTTCATCCGTTTTCAAGTTGGATTTCCATTACACAAGGTTGCAAATGCTTGCTACACCTTGTCTACCCCACCATCTTGGTCACCAAGATTTATCAAGATTTGTCCATAATTATTATGGCCCCAAAACTATTTAATTTCTTAAATAGTCAAAATCTCCAAAACTCCATCCATAAAGGAAATTTTGGTTTTTACCAAACCACTTCCCCAACTTTTGGCTCTTGTGAGTTCCATATATCATAACTCAACCTCCCACCTCAAAAATAAATATTTTTGAGAAGCTTTATTATTTCTTTTTGTCCATTTTCTTAAAATGGCTGAATTGGAATAATAGTTGTTTTAATTACTTCTTTGCCTCAATAAATCTTGGGAAAAATCCCCTAAGTGTGTATTCATATTTGGGACCCTTCCGCATCAAAATACACCATTGTTCCATGTGAGTTTATCAATTGATCTTCTAAAAATCACTTCTGTCCTTTTTGAGTAATTGGATTTAAGTGGACTAAAACCCCATCTAAAAATGCTCAAAATAAAACCAGGAGTCTATTTTATCCTCTGGTCCAATGCAAATATTTGGACTTCCTTCACAACCCACCATGGGATCAATTTTGGCAAACTAGTAAGCCACTAGTCTAAACCACTTCCAAATTTCCCCAAAGCTTCATCAAAGCTCATCCTTAGCACTAAGACACCCCACTGATCGACCACCCCTGTAGCTCCACTATTGTGCTAATAGAAGGAGAGAGAGTTAACCCCAAATTCTTACAAAGATCTTCCCTACTTAATTACCACTGATGCCACCACCTCCCTCTCAGGTCCAGCACGACCAGGTACCAAAAATACCCCTCTCCACCTCCCCCTGGACCAATCCCTGGCCAGCACACCCTCCCCACCTTGTCCAATTTGGTAAATTGCTACATCCACTCCCTCCTCTTGGTATAAAGGCCAGCAGCCCCTCCCTAGCTCGCCCCTGCCCTCATTTTCTTCCCCTCACTCCCACTTGCCTCCCCTGAGCACCACACCCCTCCCCTGCGCTGTGCTGTCCAAAGGAAGAAGGAGAGGAGCTCTCGGCCTCCTCTCAAAAATAGAGCAAGGCCCTCTCCCCTTTGCTCCATTTCTTCTGCATGTCCGCCCACCAGATCCCCTTGCTCTCCAGCATCTAACGGTGCTCTTATTTTTGCCCAGGACCCACTCATCAGTCGTCGGTGTTGAGCTCCGACGAGGTCGCTCTCGGCCATCGTCGCGCGAGCCACTTCCCGTGGGCCTCTACCATCGTGCCACCCACTGATCTACTCGTCGTCATCGACCGCGTCGTCCTGCACCGTCCCCAACCCTCCTCGAGCCCTTAGGTGAGCTCCCCGCTCCGCACCACCCTCTGCTAGGGTTAGACTCGTCGCCGGCGAGCCACGGGTGGATGATGAAGCTGCGGCATCCATCGCCACTTAAGCGGACGCCTGAGATCCGCGGCACCACTTCGGCGCTCTCGCTCGCTGACAGCGGGCCCCGCTCGTCAGATTCGAACCGCCCCTCCCGCGTGTCGTGCTGCCCCATCGTGGGCTGAATCCCCCTCTGCAGCCCAATAGCTCCCCAGATCCAGCCCAGTGCACCCCTTTTTCTTTTTCTTTTTGCAGATCCTTTTATTCCAGAGAAGTTTCTGCTAGGTTTAAATCCAAATAAATTGGCAAACCTAATCCAAATGCGTAGATCTATTTTTTCTGGTGGTTCTCTGGTGTTTTCTCAAAAATGCAGAGGCAACCCTAGATTCAAATTAAAATCCATTATTTATTAATAATTATTCTACTATAATGTATCTGGTACACTAAATAATTTCCGCAGTAAGTTTTACATCTCCATTTGAGATGAACCAAAGGCCTGTTGGAAGGTATTTGAAATACCTATCATCCAGCATAGGTTTCAAACCAAGGTGAATTATATTCTGCCTTTAGTAAAAATAACAAAACAAGCCCCTATCTGCCTCAGATAAATTCCCCAGGTCTAACCAAATGTGGTATTGACCTGATTCCACCTCCTAGTACCTCCTACTATCAATATCTACCAAACCCAGCAGCTCATAATTTATTGAGCTTTGGTTGCATTTAGTGAATTAAATACCTTTGTGATGGGTATTTTCACTAAATAAATTATCCTGGAGTTTGGCAACTCCAATCTGAGTGAATGCAATTTCTACAGAAAGTTATTTTAAATACCAATCACCTGCCCTTGGAAGCAACTCTTTAGCTCCTGTATAATTAATCTGGTAAAAAGAAGAAGAATCATACAGAACTGTCTTTGGGAATTTCCTGAGGGCATTCTAATAATTCTTTTGACTTGATTCCAATAGTAGGTGGTTCGGTACATCAAGTACTACCTAACCATCCAAGGAAATAAGTTTTGGAGCTCCAGAACTATTCTGGTGAATTATTTCCTTAAACTAGAGTTGATTCCACTATAAAAAGCATATTTAATTCTTGAAAATGGATAATCAAGTGAAACCACTTGTGATGGTTTTGTCTTGACAAGACCTATCTGAGGATATCCTTTTTGCACATTGGTATCCTACTAACCACAGATCCCTAATCCAAGCTCCTTGTATTTAGCCTTGACAACTATCTTCCAATAGAAAACACCCTAGTGGCAATCTTGTAAATTCCATCATTTGAATCCCACATCCCCAAAAACCCTTCCAAGTCCAGTAGTATTTCTCATGCTTGTTTGTTGTATGCTTTGATGCTTGTTTGCCTTGTATTGATTGTGGTATTGTCTGCTTGCATGTGTACCCGATGACGATGATAGTGTGAGTGTTTGACGACAAGAAGGAAGGGATTCACTATTATATATTTGGATATTTTTGGTCATCTGAAGAAGTCCAGGGACTTATTGCTGATCACAGGAAAGCCACCATTTCCCGAAGTCTGCTATATGTCCTATTCTCTTTTACCTGTTTTATACCCTCTTTATAAATTGCATACTCTACCTGCATGTCTTGTTCTACAAATACTGTGGTAGTAACTTGGCTCCTCCAAGTTATGATTTCGTGTCCTTCGAGGCACCACCCCGATGAACCCATCATTTATCCGCTTTAGACCAAGAGTACGATGGTTAGCATCCCACCTCCTTGGAAACCCCGGTTTTGAGAAAATAAAGTGTTTTGGGATTTTCCCCACCACAAATGTTTCAAAACGGCTTTGTAAAACTCTGGGAAGAGGCATCGCTCCCAGTGGAAGTTTTAACAAAAGAAATGGAGATAAGAAGAAGTGGAGATGTGATGGGATGTTCTACGCCTTTACTGGAACAATTTTTATCCACGCAACCACATTACCCTAGGTTGTTGGGGCTTAACCCGTAGTTTGTCCGCATTAGCCGAGGCACTTCTACCATGCTTATAGGGAGAAATCCCTAGAAGACCGGGCAGGCGTCCCAGATCACGGATTTGAAGCCTGTCGCTTGCTTTGGCAAGAGTGAGCCTGACCTGGCAGGAGGCTAGTGCAACAATTGTGTCTCCCGCGGATGGTATGACTTAGGTAGTATGGAAGGAAGTGGAGTCTCCAGATTTAAGGTATACGCCAAGTTGCGGCTTGGGTATGCGCGTGTACGAAAGGAAGGACTATGGCTGGGAGCCACATACTCGTTGCCGGGGAGAACAAACCCAAGAGGAAAAGCATGCCTTTGCTAGTGTAGACAAGCGAAAGGTTAGGTTTGATTATCCGGACCCCCATCTACCGTGGTAGTGGGCCGTGGTTGTATCCCGGCAGATGTATTGATTCTTGTGGGTACAGTGTGAAAACTCTGTAGAGTATAACCTATTCGAATAGCCGTGTCCACGGTCAAGGACGGTTGTAAAGGTGTTGGCTAGGAGTACCCAAACTGTGCTTGTTTGGGAAACAAGTATCAAAAAGGACAAAGGTTCCGGGAGAACCCGAGTTTGAAGGCTTTGTTTTGTCCCCAGAGGTCGAACATGTTTAAAAAGGGTTTTCAACTACAAAACTGTTTCCAAAACTCTTTCTCAACAAAGATATGGAGATGTCTTGTTTTATAAAACAGAAGCATGTTTTCAAAACTCTTTTTCAACAAAGATAGGGAGATGCCATAATTTTAAAGTTAGCTTAGGCTTTTCAAAGGAAACCCCAGATAGAGCTACCTCACCACAGCTATAATTGCATCTTCTTTGTTCACTTATCCTGGTGGTTTGCGAGTACATTCAAAGTACTCACGGCTGTGTCCCTGGCTTTTTACTTGGCCAGATTTTCAGGAGTTTAAGGTGACGTCCATCGAGCTAGGCCATCTTCCCAGTCAGTTGCCTATAGGTTGAGGCACTATTGGGCTCTGCGCTTGGCGATGTTCCGCTGCTAGTGTTGATGTAGCCATAATGGCAATTATGTAAGTCCTATACTTTCGTTATGTTTCGGATGATTGTAATGATACTTGTCGGTTATGTTCCACGGCTCACTGATCATGGGAACGTGGAAATATGCATAATAGGGTTTTCTCGGATGAATAATCCGGGGGTCCCACAGACTTGGTATCAGAGCCATCCTAACTGTAGGAGACCTTAGTTAGCATGGACGTTAGTTAGGAAACGACAAATCTATTTTCCAAAAAGGCAAGGGAGAAAAGATGACTATTTGCAAAAGTGCTTATGTCTTTTCCCCCTCTATTTGAGAACTTCTTGCCTTAATAAGATTTCATAAGCTTAAAATCATGCATACCATCACTAACCTAAACCCATCTCACCAATCTGCTGTAGATGGCCTCTTTCCACTCAGAGCGCATCATCGTTGGAGAAAGTTTCTGGCCCTTTGAAGAGCAACTTCACAACCTACTAAAGATAGTCAAGAGACCCGCGCCAACTATTGAAGGAACAGAACTTCCTCGCAGTAACACCAATGTGATGCAATGGGTCATCAAGGTTGTTATTCCTTTCCCCGATGAGGACACCTTGCCCACAATCTTCACTTTCCTCGAAAGCAACTGGGTAGATGGCATGGTGAGAGCCATACAGCAAATCATGGCACGCCTCTACAAGGTCCACGAAGATGAGTTGAAAGATACTCCCTACCACTTGTTTGGAAAGAGAGACGAAGACGGACTCCCCACTGAGTCTTTCCTCACCTGCTGCATTGGGAATCAGCTGGAGAATATGGAATACCTACTCCAACATTCCCAGGAAGACCTTGACAAGGCTAGACGCGAGAATCTGCTTCTAAAGATGGATATCAACCTACTCTGTAAGCGCAAAAGGAGTCTTCAGGCCACCAATGCCCACTTGACAAGAAAGCTGATCACGGAAGTACCCCCAACACCTGAAGACGAGAACCCCGGGACTGACGACGAACTCTCCTTCCTCAGTGAGTATCAACCAATCGTCCAATCACCCGCGCTAACAGAGTCAACCTCCAACCCTACACTAGGAGAAGGCACCACTCTCACCTTCACCGAAGACGAGCTGAATATCCCACAGACCCCAGAGGATCTGTAGTAGTTGGAGACCCCGAAGCTATCCCAGACTCAGCAGATGCACCTCCAAGTGATCACCCGCGTCGCAGTACTCGCCCACCTAGCAATAGGGTAGAGTCAAGTATCGTCCCTAAACGCGTTTTGTAATGTTTAAAGTACTCTTAGCACCTCCGGGTGTAGATTTGGTTGG
The DNA here is from genome assembly GCA_910589775.1 of Avena eriantha. Taxonomy (NCBI): domain Eukaryota; kingdom Viridiplantae; phylum Streptophyta; class Magnoliopsida; order Poales; family Poaceae; genus Avena; species Avena eriantha. The sequence goes on from OU342741.1 coordinate 273,109,610, forward strand.
TATGTAATGACTTCCTTGATTGCTATGCTTGCTTGAATTGTTCCTTTTTGCGTGTTTTATCCAAGTCGTTGCATCAGACCCAAACCCGCATCGTCTGCCACCAATAAGACCTCTCCCAGGATGGCCAGGAAGACCGGAAGCTCGAAGAAGGCATGTAGCCGCTGCGGAGACGAAGGACACCAAGCCAATAGATGCTCCGGCCACTGCCCGAACTTTGGAGAACCCAATTCCCAAAAAGTTTGCCCAACTCGACTTATCACTTGTTTCCCCTGCGAAGGCCAAGACCATGTCCCTATCAAATTCCCAATATATCCCCTCATTGGCAAGGCCCGTCAACCTCCCGATGTCAGCCTAGAAACGTCGTCAACTCGGCTACGACGGAAGAAGAACCTCTGCCTCACGCGTGGACTACCCAGTCACTTCAGCAGAGAGTGCCTCGAGGGTAAGCCCGGCAAGACTTCCCCGATAGAGAACCTCGAAGACATCCAAGGTCCCCTTCCGCAGAAAAGGTGGTCACCCTATCGCTCGCTGCCGAGCAGCTCTAGACTGAAGATGTCCCTCGCCTTTCTAGATGACAGCGCCCCTTGGAAGTAAAGATAGAGAGAAGCTCCTTCACCCATTCCAGGACTCCCCGAAAGTCAACAAGTGTCACCTTTATTTAGCTAGCCCTATCCCCTCCCCGTGGAATGCCACCTGTGATGCTACCCTCTCTTAAGTCGATGTCCGCCACCTTAAGAATCGTCTTTTGCCACCTTCTTAAGTAAGTCTCCTATTTGTAACTCTCCGACCTATCCAAGTCAAATCCTAAGGGCGTCTTTCCCGCAAAATAGATAACCTTTCTGCCCGACCGTGTGACCCGAACGCACAGATCTCAGAGCACAAACTTATCACAGACTTTACAGACTTGGTCACAGACTTGAATGCAATAACCCACTTAAGAGAAGCGCCATAGACCTTTACATAAGGAAGACCCCTCCCTACAACCAAGGTTGAAGCCAGCTCGGCCCCCGAGTTTCAAGAAGATTGGAGTTCAACCTTGCAGTCAAGATGTTTCTGCTCGAAGGCAAGGCCGACAAGTTAGCCCGCAAGAAACACGTGGTACTAACTCCGAGACAATTCCCCTAACCTTACTCTCTCGAATCTCGGGACGAGATTCTTTTAAGGGGGAAAGGTTTGTAACATCCCAATTTTAGCAATCCTGGTTTGTTGTCTAGAATGCAAAAATTATGGGGAACAAAAACTTTTTCTTGTGCTTCAGTGCAGTGCTTGCTTGTTGCTTGTTTGCACTTGTTCTTATGAAGTGTATCCTAGGATACTCCTTACCTCAACCTCAGTTGACAAAAGCTATTTACCAAAACTATCTTGGCTACTTTACATATTCTCAAACGTTCTGGCATTTCAAAACAGGAGCCAAGATGCCTATGTAACCAAAACTATTTTTGGTAGCTTCTATTAACAAAACTATGGAGAGATATATAATACAATCTTCTTATGTTTTCAAGACAGAGCACTCAAATAATCTTATCTCTAGCTTTACCAAAACCTCTTGTTCAAAGCTTCTTGATTCTACTCTTGGTAGAGATACCAAGAACCCTCATCTTATTCAAAACTCAACCTCTTCAAAATGCCCCACCCTTACCTCAAGCTAGGCTTGATGGTGAACCCTAGGAATAGTTGATTATTGTATAAGATGAGTTGCCTTGATCAGCTGTTTAACTTGTTTGCTTAGGAAGTAGTATGAGCCACTCTAGGAGCTCATCAATAGAATCAAGATGTCTTCCAATCCTCTATCCCTAAGCAAGAAAGAAAACCTTGTTATGATCCCTAGCCACTAGGTGATCCCTTCTAAGGATCTCCATTCTAAGGATCTTCTAAGGATCTCTTCTACTCACTCTAAGGATCCCTTAATCTGATCCCTTCTAAGGATCTCCATTCTAGATGTTTCCAAGACCATGCAGACCAATATCAAGCAAGGATCTCTTCTACTCACTCTAATCTTCCATATCACCCCTTTGGTAAAGCTCTGATACCTTGCAACTCCTCCAAGAACATCCCCTCTCATACTCTAGTCACATTCCTCAAGACTGCCAAATTTGGCTAAGTCTAGAAACAGTTTCAGCATCACCTTTTTGAATGCCTCCTCTTCTCCAACCCTGTGCATTTTTGGAAATGCACTTGAACCATCTTGTTAACCATCCTAAGGACTACCAAGGCCCACATTGGCCTCTGGTTAGATCCTGCTCCAACCCACTTATCCCTGATGGTTTTGCAGACAAGAAAATAACATTTCCTGCAAAACTAGTCATCATGCCTACTTTGCTAGAAGCTCAGACCACCACCCAAACCTCTATGGACCAACTATCTATATGGTTGTGTTCTCCTCATTGATTTCTATCAGAACCTACTTCACTTGTCCTAAGTGGAGCTCTGTGCTTATTAAACCCACATGGTTTAGAAGCCTTCACGACACTTTCTGCATGGCACCTTTAATTTCAACAAATTTTGCCATCACTTCTATATCACCTCAAATGATGTTAACTCAAACTACTCCTGCCTTGTGCATCTATATAACTTGGTCTACTCACCCATCTATCCCTTGCACCAAGGTGAGCTCTCAGCTCCAAAATGCAAGCATGTTTTGGTGGTATAAAAATAATACCACCCTAGATCATCAACTCCTTGTTTTTCCATCCTTTTTCAAGTTGGATTTCCATTCCACAAGGTTGCAAATGCTTGATACACCTTGTCTACTCACACCATCTTGGTCACCAAGATTTATCAAGATTTGTCCATAATTATTATGGCCCAGAAACTATTTAATTTCTTAAATAGTCAAATTCTCCAAAACTCCATCCATAAAGGAAAGTTTGGTTTTTACCAAACCACTTCCCCAACTTTTGGCTCTTGTCAGTTCCATATATCATACCTCAACCTCCCACCTCAAAAATAAATATTTTTGAGAAGCTTTATTATTTCTTTTTGTCCATTTTCTTAAAATGGCTGAATTGGAATAATAATTGTTTTAATTACTTCTTTGCCTCAATAAATCTTGGGAAAATTCCCCTAAGTGTGTATTCACATTTGGGAACCTTCCCCATCAAAATCCACCCTTGTCCCATGGGAGTTTATCAATTGATCTAACTGTGCTCTTATTTTTGCCCAGGACCCACTCCTCCGTCGTCGGTGTTGAGCTCCGACGAGGTCGCTCTCGGCCATCGTCACGCGAGCTGCTTCCCGTGGGCCTCTGCCGTCGTGCCGCCCACCGATCTACTCGCCGTCGTCGACCGCGTCGTCCTGCACCGTCCCCAACCCTCCTCGAGCCCTCAAGTGAGCTCCCCGCTTCGCGCCACCCTCTGCTAGGGTTAGACTCATCGCCGACGAGCCCCGGGTGGACGACAACGCTGCGCCGTCCATCGCCACTTAAGCGGACGGCTGAAATCCACTGGTACCGCTTCGGCGTTCTCGCTCGCTGACAGCGGGCCCCGCTCGTCAGGTTCGAACCGCCCCTCCCGCGCGTCACGCTACCCCGTCGTGGGCCGAATCCCCCTCTGCAGCCCAATAGCTCTCCAGATCCAACCCAGTGCACCCCTTTTTCTTTTTCTTTTTGCAGATCCTTTTATTCCAGAGAAGTTTCTGCTAGGATTAAATCCAAATAAAATGGAAAACCTAATCCAAATGCCTAGATCTATTTTTCTGGTGGTTCTCTGGTGTTTTCTCAAACATGTAGAGGCAACCCTAGATTCAAATTAAAATCCATTATTTACTAATAATTATTCTACTAGAATGTATCTGGTACACTAAATAATTTCCACAGTAAGTTTTACATCTCCATTTGAGATGAACCAAAGGCCTGTTGGAAGGTATTTGAAATACCTATAACCCAGCACAGGTTTCAACCCAAGGTGAATTGTATTCTGCCTTTAGTAAAAATAATCAAACCAGCCCCTATCTGCCTCAGATAAATTCCCTAGATCTAACCAAATGTGGTATTGATGTGATTCCACCTCCCAGTACCTCCTACTATCAATATCTACCAAACCCCAGTAGCTCATAATTTATTGAGCTCCGGTTAAATTTTAGTGAATTAAATACCTCTGTGATGGGTGTTTTCACTAAATAAATCACCCCTGGAGTTTGGCAACTCCAATCTGAGTGAATCCAATTTATACGGAAAGGTATTTTAAATATCAATCACCTTCCCTTTGAACCAACTCTTTATCTACTGTATAATTAATCTGGTAAAAAGAAGAATAATCATATAGAACTGTCTTTGGGAATTTCCTGAGGGCATTCTAGTCATTCTTTTGACTTGATTCCAACTCTAGGTGGTTCAGTACATCAAGTACTACCTAACCGTCCAAGGAAACAATTTTTGGAGATCCAGAACTATTCTGGTGAATTATTTCCTTAAACTAGAGTTGATTCCACTATAAAAAGCATATTTAATTCTAGAAAATGGATAATCAAGTCAAACCACTTGTGATGGTTTTGTCTTGACAAGACCTATCTGAGGATATCCTTTTTGCACATTGGTATCCTACTGACCACAGATCCCTAATCCAAGCTCCTTGTATCTAGCCTTGACAACTATCTTCCAATATAAAACACCCTAGTGGCAATCTTGTAAATTCCATCATTTGAATCCCACTTCCCCAAAAACCTTTCAAAGTCCAGTAGTATTTCTCATGCTTGTTTGCTGTATGGTTTGATGCTTGTTTGCCTTGTATTGATTGTGGTATTGTCTGCTTGCATGTGTACCCGATGACGACGATAGTGTGAGTGTTTGACGACAAGAAGGAAGGGATTCCCTATTATATATTTGGATATTTTTGGTCATCTGAAGAAGTCCAGGTACTTACTGCTGATCACAGGCAAGCCACCATTTCCCGAACTCTGTTATATGTCCTATTCTATTTTACCTGTTTTATACCCTCTTTATAAATTGCATACTCTACCTGCATGTCTTGTTTTACAAATACTGCGGTAGTAACTTGGCTCCTCCAAGTTATGATTTCGTGTCCTTCGAGGCACCACCCTGATGAACCCATCATTTATCCCCTTTAGACCAAGAGTACGATGGTTAGCATCCTACCTCCTTGGAAACCCCGGTTTTGAGAAAATAAAGTGTTTTGGGATTTTCCCCACCACAAATGTTTCAAAATGGCTTTGTAAAACCCTGGGAAGAGGCATCGCTCCCAGTGGAAGTTTTAACAAAAGAAATGGAGATAGAAGAAGTGGAGATGTGATGGGATGTTCTACGCCTTTACTGGAACAATTTTTATCCACGCAACCACATTACCCCAGGTTGCTAGGGCTTAACCCGTAGTTTGTCCGCATTAGCCGAGGCACTTCTGCCATGCTTATAGGGAGAAATCCTTGGAAGACCGGGAAGGCGTCCCAGATCACGGATCTGAAGCCTGTCGCTTGCTTCGGCAAGAGTGAGCCTGACCTGGCAGGAGGCCGGTGCAACAATTGGGTCTCCCGCGGACGGTATGACTTAGGTAGTACGGAAGGAAGTGGAGTCTCCAGATTTAAGGTATACGCCAAGTTGCGGCTTGGGTATGCGCGGGTATGGAAGGAAGGACTATGGCTGGGAGCCACATACTCGTTGCCGGGGAGAACAAACCCAAGAGGAAAATCATGCCTTTGCTAGTGTAGACAAGCGAAAGGTTAGGTTTCATTATCCGGACCCCCATTTACCGTGGTAGTGGGCCGTGCTTGTATCCCGGCGGATGTATTGATTCTTGTGGGTAAAGTGTGCAAACTCTGCAGAGTATAACCTATTCGAATAGCCGTGTCCACGGTCAAGGACGGTTGTAAAGGTGTTGGCTAGGAGTACCCAAACTATGCTTGTTTGGGAAACAAGTACCAAAAAGGACGAAGGTTCCTGGGGAACCCGAGTTCGAAGGCTTTGTTTTGACCCGAGAGGTCGAAGATGTTTAAAAAGGGTTTTCAACTACAAAACTATTTCCAAAACTCTTTCTCAACAAAGATATGGAGATGTCTTGTTTTATAAAACAGAAGCATGTTTTCAAAACTCTTTATCAACAAAGATAGGGAGATGCCATAATTTCAAAGTTAGCTTAGGCTTTTCAAAAGCAACCCCAGATAGAGCTACCTTGCCCCAGCCATAATTGCATCTTCTTTGTTCAGTTATCCTGGTGGTTTGCGAGTACATTCAAAGTACTCACGGCTGTGTCCCTGGCTTTTTACTTGGCCAGATTTTCAGGAGTTTAAGGTGACGTCCATCGAGCTAGGCCGTCTTCCCAGTCAACTGCCTGTTAATGTAGCCATAATGGAAATTATGTAAGTCTTGTACTTTCGTTATGTTTCAGATGATTGTAATGATACCTGTCGGTTATGTTCCACGGCTCACTAATCATGGGAACGTGGAAATATGCATAACAGGGATTTCTCGGATGAATAATCCGGGGTTCCCATAGTCATTGCATGTGTGTTCTTTTCCTAAACCACCACCAGAGTTATTGCATGAGTGTTCTTTTCCTAAACCACATGGATCCACCAAAGTCATTGCATGTGTATTATTTTCCTAAACCACCACCAGAGTCATTGCATGTGTGTTCCTTTCCTAAACCACATGGATCCACCAGAGTCATTACATGTCTCTTCTTTTCCTAAACCACATGGATCTACCAGAGTCATCACATGTGAGTTCTTTTCCTAAACAGCCACTAGAGTCATTGCATGTGAGTTCTTTTCCTAAACCACCACCAGAGTCATTGCATGTGAGTTCCTTTTCTAAACCACATTGATCCAGTAGAATCATTGCATGTGTGTTCTTTTCCTAAACCATCAGCAGAGTCATTGCATGTGTGTTTCTTTCATAGACCACATGGATCCAACAGAGTCATTTCATGTGTGTTCCTTTCCTAAACCACATGGATCCACCAGAGTCATTGCATGTGTGTTCTTTTCCAAAACAACCACTAGAGTTCCATTACATGTGTGTTCCTTTCCTAAACGACATGGATCCACTAGAGTCATTGAATGTGTGTTCCATTCCTAAACCACCACCAGAGTCATTGCATGTGTATTTTTTTCCTAAACCACCACCAGAGTCATTGCATGTGTGTTCCTTTCCTAAACCACATGGATCCAAAAGAGTCATTTCATGTGTGTTCTTTTCCTAAACCACCACCAGAGTCATTGCATGTATGTTTCTTTCATAATCCACAATTATCCACTAGAGTCATTGCATGTGTGTTCCTTTCCTAAACCACATCGATCCACTAGAGTCATTGCATGTGTGTTCCTTTCCTAAACCACATTCATCCACTAGAGCCATTGCATGTGTGTTCTGTTCCTAATCCACCACTAGCGTCATTGCATGTGTGTTCCTTTCCTAAACCACATTGATCCACCAGAGTCATTGCATGTGTGTTAGTTTCCTAATCCACCACCAGAGTCATTGCATGTGTCTTATTTTCCTAAACCACATGGATCCACAAGAGTCATTGCATGTGTGTTCTTTTACCAAACCACCACTATAGACATTGCATGTGTGTTCCTGTCATAAACCACATGGATCCACCAGAGTCATTGTATGTTTGTTCCTTTCCTAAACCACATGGATCCACCAGAGTCATTGCATGTGTGTTCCTTTCCTAACCACCACCAGAGTCATTGCATATGTGTTCTTTTCCTAAACCACCACTAGAGTCATTGCATGTGTGTTTTTTCCTAAACCACCACCAGAGTCATTGCATGTGTGTTATTTTCCTAAACCACCACCAGAGTCATTGCATGTGTGTTCCTTTCCTAAACCACATGGATCCATTATAGTCATTTCATGTGTGTTTGTTTCCTAAACCACATTGATTCACTAGAGTCATTGCATGTGTGTTCTTTTCCCAAACCACCACCAGAGTCATTGCATGTGTGTTCCTTTCATATACCACATGGATCCACCAGAGTCAGTGCATGTGGGTTCCTTTCCTAAACCACATGGATCCACCAGAGTGATTGCATGTGTGTACCTTTCCTAAACCACATGGATCCACCAGACTCATTGCATGTGTGTTCCTTTCCTAAACCACCACTAGAGTCATTGCATGTGTGTTCCTTTCCGAAACCACATCGATCCACCAGAGTCATTGCATGTGTGTTCCTTTCCTAAACCACCACTAGAGTCATTGCATGTGTGTTCTTTTCCTAAACCACCACCAGAGTCATTGGATGTGTGTTCTTTTCCTAAACCACATGGATCCACCAGAGTCATTGCATGTGTGTTATTTTCCTAAACCACCACCAGAGTCAATGCATGTGTGTTAGTTTCCTAAACCACATGGATCCACCAGAGTCATTACATGTATTTTCTTTTCCTAAACCACATGGATCCACCAGAGTCATTACATGTGTGTTCTTTTCCTAAACAACCACTAGAGTCATTGCATGTGAGTTCTTTTCCTAAACCACCACCAGAGTCATTGCATGTGTGTTCCTTTTCTAAACCACATTGATCCACTGGAATCATTGCATGTCTGTTCTTTTCCTAAACCATCAGTAGAGTCATTGCATGTGTGTTCCTTTCCTAAACCACATGGATCCACCAGAGTCATTGCATGTGTGTTCCTTTCCTAAACCACATGGATCCACCAGAGTCAGTGCATGTGTGTTCTTTTCCTAAACCACCACTAGAGTTCCATTACATGTGTGTTCCTTTCCTAAACCACGTGGATCCACTAGAGTCATTGCATGGGTGTTCCTTTCTTAAACCACCACCAGAGTCATTGCATGTGTATTCTTTTCCTAAACCACCACCAGAGTCATTGCGTGTGTGTTCCTTTCCTAAACCACATGGATCCAGAAGAGTCATTTCATGTGTGTTCTTTCCATTAACCACCACCAGAGGCATTGCACGTATGTTTCTTTCATAATCCACAAGTATCCACCAGAGTCATTGCATGTGTGTTCCTTTCCTAAACCACATCGATCCGCTAGAGTCATTGCATGTGTGTTCCTTTCCTAAACCACATTCATCCACCAGAGCCATTGCATGTGTGTTCTTTTCCTAATCCACCACTAGCGTCATTCCATGTGTGTTCCTTTCCTAAACCACATTGATCCACCAGAGTCATTGCATGTGTGTTAGTTTCCTAATCCACCACCAGAGTCATTGCATGTGTCTTATTTTCCTAAACCACATGGATCCACTAGAGTCACTGCATGTGTTTTCTTTTCCCAAACCACCACTAGAGTCATTGCATATGTGTTCCTGTCATAAACCACATGGATCCACCAGAGTCATTGCATGTGTGTTCCTCTCATTAACCACATGGATCCACCAGAGTCATTACATGTACCATATTTTCCGAAACCACATGGATCCACCAGAGTTATTGCATGGGTGTTCTTTTCCTAAACAACCACTAGAGTCATGTGATTTCTTTTCCTAAACCAACACCAGAGTCATTGCATGCGTGTTCCTTTCTTAAACCACCACTAGAGTCATTGCATGTGTGTTCCTTTCTTAAACCACCACTAGAGTCATTGCATGTGTGTTCCTTTCGGAAATCACATGGATCCACTAGTGTAATTGCATGTGTATTCCTTTCTTGAACCACCAATATAGTCATTGCATGTGTCTATTTTCCTAAACCACCACTAGATTCATTGCATGTGTGTTCCTTTTCTAAATCACATTGATCTACCAGAATCATTGCATGTGTGTTCTTTTCCTAAACCATCAACAGAGTCATTGCATGTGTGTTCCTTTCATAAACCACACGGATCCACCAGAGTCATTGTATGTGTGTTCTTTTCCTAAACCAACACTAGAGTCATTGAATGTGTGTTCTTTACCTAAACCACATGCATCCACCAGAGTCATTGCATGTGTGTTCTTTGCTTAAACCACCACCAGAGCCATTGCATGTGTGTTCCTTTCATAAACCACATGGATCCACCAGAGTCATTGCATGTGTGTTCCTTTCACAACATGGACCCACCAGAGTCATTGCATAAGTTTTCCATTGCTAAACCACATTGATGCACCAGAATCATAGCATGTGTGTTCTTTTCCTAAACTACGCCTAGAGTCATTGCATGTGTGTTCTTTTCCTAAACCACCACTAGTGTCATTGCATGTGTATTTCTTTCCTAAACCACATTGATCCACCAGAGTCATTGCATGTGTGTTAGTTTACTAAACCACCACCAGAGTCATTGCATGTGTGTTCTTTTCCTAAACCACATCGATCCACTAGAGTCATTGCATGTGTGTTCCTTTCCTAAACCACATTCATCCACCAGAGCCATTGCATGTGTGTTCTTTTCCTAATCCACCACTAGCGTCATTACATGTGTGTTCCTTTCCTAAACCACATTTATCCACCAGAGTCATTGCATGTGTGTTAGTTTCCTAATCCACCACCAGAGTCATTGCATGTGTCTTATTTTCCTAAACGACATGGATCCACTAGAGTCATTGCATGTGTGTTCTTTTCCCAAACCACCACTCGAGTCATTGCATGTGTGTTCCTTTCATTAACCACATGGATCCACCAGTCATTGCATATTTATTCCTTTCCTAAACCACATGGATCCACCAGAGTCTTTGCATGTGTGTTCCTTTCCTAAACCACCACCAGAGTCATTGCATGTGTGTTCTTTTCCTAAACCACCAGAGTCATTGCATGTGTGTTCTTTTCCTAAACCACATGGATCCACCAGAGTCAATGCATGTGTGTTATTTTCCTAAATCACCGCCAGAGTCATTGCATGTGTGTTCCTTTCCTAAACAACATGGATCCACCAGAGTCATTACATGTCTCTTCTTTTCCTAAACCACATGGGTCCACCAGAGTCATTACATGTGTGTTCTTTTCCTAAACCACCACCAGAGTCATTGCATGTGTGTTTCTTTTCTAAACCACATTGATCCTCTAGAATCATTTCATGTGTGTTCTTTTCCTAAACCATCAGTAGAGTCATTGCATGTGTGTTCCTTTCATAAACCACATGGATCCACCAGAGTCATTGCATGTGTGTTCCTTTCCTAAACAACATGGATCCACCAGAGCTAGTGCATGTGTGTTCTTTTCCTAAACCACCACTAGAGTTCCATGACATGTGTGTTCCTTTTCTAAACCACATGGATCCATTAGAGTCATTGCATGGGTGTTCCTTTGCTAGACCACCACCAGTGCCATTGCATGTCCATTCTTTTCCTAAACCACCTCCAGAGTCATTGCATGTGTATTCCTGTCCTAAACCACATGCATCCAGAGGAGTCATTTCATGTGTGTTCTTTTCCTAAACCACCACCAAAGTCATTGCATGTGTGTTCCTTTCCTAAACCACATCGATCCACTAGAGTCATTGCATGTGTGTTCCTTTACTAAACCACATTCATCCACAAGAGCCATTGCATGTGTGTTCTTTTCCTAATCCACCACTAGCGTCACTGCATGTGTGTTCCTTTCCTAAACCACATTGTTCCACCAGAGTCATTGCATGTGTGTTAGTTTCCTAATCCACCACCAGAGTCATTGCATGTGTCTTATTTTCCTAAACCACATCGATCCACTAGAGTCATTGCATGTGTGTTCTTTTCACAAACCACCACTCGAGTCATTGCATGTGTGTTCCTTTCATAAACCTCATGGATCCACCAGAGTCATCGCATGTGTGCTCCTTTCATAAGCCACATGGATCCACAAGAGTCCTTGCATGTGTGTTCCTTTCTAAACCACATTGATCCACCAAAGTCATTGCCTATGTGTTATTTTCCTAAACCACCACCAGATTCATTGCATGTGTGTTCTTTTCCTAAACCACCACCAGAGTCATCACATGTGTGTTCTTTTCCTAAACCACATGGATCCACCAGAGTCATTGGATGTCTGTTATATTCATAAACCACCACTAGGGTCATTGCATGTGTGTTCCTTTCATTAACCACATGGATCCACCAGAGTCATTACATGTACCTTATTTTCCGAAACCACATGGATCCACCAGAGTTATTGCAGGTGTGTTCTTTTCCTAAACAACCAATAGAGTCATGTGAGTTCTTTTCCTAAACCAACACCAGAGTCATTGCATGTGTGTTCTTTTCCTAAACCACCACTAGAGTCATTACATGTGTGTTCCTTTCTTAAACCACCACTAGAGTCATTGCATGTGTGTTCCTTTCCGAAACCACATGGATCCGCTAGTGTCATTGCATGTGTATTCTTTTCTTGAACCACCAATATAGTCATTGCATGTGTCTATTTTCCTAAACCACCACCAGAGTCATTGCATGTGTGTTCCTTTTCTAAACCACATTGATCCACCAGAATCATTGCATGTGTGTTCTTTTCCTAAACCATCAACAGAGTAGTTGCATGTGTGTTCCTTTCATAAACCACATGGATCCACCAGAGTCATTGTATGTGTGTTCTTTTCCTAAACCACCACTAGAGTCATTGAATGTGTGTTCTTTTCCTAAACCACATGCATCCACCCGAGTCATTACATGTGTGTTCTTTGCTTAAACCACCACTAGAGTCATTGCATGTGTGTTCCTTTCATAAACCACATGGATCCACCAGAGTCATTGCATGTGTGTTCCTTTAACAACATGGACCCACCAGAGTCATTGCATGTGTTTCCATTGCTAAACCACATTGATGCACCAGAATCATAGCATGTGTGTTCTTTTCCTAAACTACGACTAGAGTCATTACATGTGCGTTCTTTTCCTAAACCACCACTAGTGTCATTGCATGTGCATGTCTTTCCTAAACCACATTGATCCACCAGAGTTATTGCATGTGTGTTAGTTTACTAAACCACCAGCAGAGTCATTGCATGTGTCTTCTTTACCTAAACCACATGGATCCACCAAAGTCATTGCATGTGTGTTCCTTTGCTAAACCACATTCATCCACCAGAGTCATTCCTTGTGTGTTCTTTTCCTAAACCACATAGATCCACCAGAGTCATTGCATGTGTTTTCTTTTAATAAACCACATGGATCCACCAGAGTCATTGCATGTGTGTTCCTTTACTAAACCACATGGATCCACCAGAGTCATTGCATGTGTGTTCTTTCCCTAAACCACATGGATCCACCAGAGTCATTGCATGTGTGTTCCTTTCATAAACCACATGGATCCACCAGAGTCATTGCATGTGTGTTCCTTCCCTAAACCACATGGATCCACCAGAGTAATTGCATGTGTGTTCTTTTCCTAAACCACATGGATCCACCGGAGCCATTGCATGTGTGTTCCTTTCCTAAACCTTATGGATCCACCAGAGTCATTGCATGTGTGTTCCATTCCTAAACCACATTTATCCACCAGAGTCATTGCATGTGTGTTCTTTTCCTAAACCACCACCAGAGGCATTGGATGCGTGTTATTTTCCTAAACCACCACTAGATTCATTGCATGTGTGTTATTTTCCTAAACCACATTGAT